>VDFB02025290.1:175531-441586 GCA_007258455.2 Sequoia sempervirens
TAATAGAGCATTTCAGATTGGCGGCCGCTGGTGTGGAGTTCCTGAAAGAAATATCATTTGGTGGCAATCCAAAATGCCTCTTGGAAATACGACTTCAAGGTCTTTGCACAGAATAATGTCTGGTAAATTGTATTGGTGTTTATGTACAAATGAAATAGTGTTTGTTTGTTTGTTGGGGTGGGTCTAGTATCTAAGCTTGTAGGTTCAGTCCGGGGTGGCTATGGTCATAGTATGGTTCCTTATATATGTTTGGTGGATATTGCTCAATGGTTTGGGTTTAGCGGAGTTTTGGTATGGAATGCAGACTTCGACCTTGCGTGGTCAATTTTGGGGGAATTGAAAGTTTTGTTAAATAGTGTTGTTGGTCATCCTCTGCCCCATAGTCCTTAGGCATGAAATGTAAAAACCCATTTTTGAAATATCAATACAAACTATATCTTACCTATCAAAAAAAAAATTATAATTTTAACAATATAATTATAATTGTAATATAATTATATTATAGTATTATATATGTTAATAGATATTAGTTTATTAATATAGTAATTATAATATTATAGTATTGTTAATATATATATATATATATATATATATATTAATTATTGGGGCAGTGGGCCTAGCTCAATTGGCTAAAGCATCCTATTGCAAGCAAGAGGTCACAAGGTCTAGTCTCCCCACCGTCCCTATGGTATCGGAGGGCATGTCGCACCAGCATCACCAATCACATGAAAAAGTTTATCAGGCACACTGCAGTTTATAGGGGGGCGGCCATCCGATTCTAATTCTTGTAGTTTAAAAGAAATAATATTATTATTACATTATTATAATTAATATTGTATATTAATATATATTATTGTATTATATATATTATAATAATATTTTTAATATATTATAATTATATTGTAAAAAATATTATAATATTATATTATATATTAATATATATTATTATAATTATATTATATATTAATATACATTATTATATTAATATTATTGTATTTGATTTTTACATTATAATATAATTATTTCTTGTGCGGATAGTATTATTAGTATAGTTACAAGATTTTTTTATGAATTAAAAAAATGAAAAAAATAAATATAAAAAAAAAATGAAATAGACTACTCATAACACATAAATGAAAAAGGTGCAGGAACTAACGACAACAAAAAAACTCAAGCACGTCGCAGTTGCAGCATGTAGTCGACTTCCAACAGTAAATTTAACCTATGGCAACCTGCAAAAACACGCATTTTTAGGGTTTTTCGTGCAAGCAATTTTTTAGGCATTTTTTGGCGATTTTTTCATAATTTAAACGCAAAAAAGTTGTGATTTTCAATTATTTAATGGTTTAGTCAACGCTTTTCAAAAAATCGCAATTTTTTGAGGGAAAAAATCAAGATGAGTGGCGATTTTGGCAATTTTCTACCGATTTTTGCTTCTATGGTTTGTAATAGTAAAAGGCTGCTAACCCTAGTTTAGCGGGGGCATGACAAATACATGAAAGAATAAAACCAAAAGGAAGTTATATTCTTAATGGAGATCTAACCATTACTATGGAGACTTTGTCTATGTAATATTGATACTATATTATGACCAAGAAGGTCAAGAAGTTATCGTTTTGTGTTAAGATTTGCTTAAAGTTTATATCCCGAGAGTAGTCGCTCTCAAGGGTTAGGGTTAAGACTCAAGCAGGTGTTGTAGCCAAGACCAAGGTAGCTACGTGAAAGTAACTCGGGTGTTCGAGTCAAAAATAACTAACAGCCCAAATGAGTTATTTACTTAATGAATCTTCACTTTTTGAGGAAGGACTCTATAACAAAATTAAAACACTGAACATTCGAGACTATAATAAGAAGAAGGAATCTTCAACTTAAGGTTAATATTTATTTATTATATATGTTGAACATTTTGTTAGTACTTTCAGTTTGTGACGAAGTGAAACCATTCAATGAGAGTAAGTCATCAAGAATAATTGTATGTGCATAGAATGGGAGATCAGATACTCTTATGGTTAATACTTAATACTAAAGACTTGAACAAGAGGCAGTTGCCAAGGCCCAAGTCGTTATGTGAACGTAACATAGGTGTTCAAAGTTAGGAAACCATAACCAATCTAAATGAATTATGACTCATTAAAGTTATCTCTTTTAAATGAAAATTGGTATGATAAGTTAACCATTGGTCAAATAGTAGAAGGTCAAATAAGGTTCTCCAAGTTGAGTAGAGTGGGTGAACAAATGACTCCGCTCATAAGTGGCGGTTGAATATATTTCAAATACTTTGGCCAAAATGAGTGCAATAGTATTTGCTTGCATGATTCACTATGTTCCAAATACTTAACTAATTAGAGTTGCCATTCATAGCTGGAAGGTATCCATAGTTGTTTGACGATATTGGTTAAGTAAGGCACAACACTAGAGCTCATATGGCAATTACTAGAGGGTTCTTAACTATACCCTTCGTTGAAGCACAGGGCCACTTCCAGTTATGAAGGTGTGCGGGGGACTGCTGGTCCGTGGTTGGAGGTAAAGCACCTGGGTGATGCTCTCCCTCTTGTAGATGACATGCCAAGTCTTGGAAGACAGAAAATATCCAAATATGGGATCTCTGACCTTGTAACTTTATGTTATTGTTATATCTTATTTAATTGAAATCATTCATGTTGAAATGTAAAAAAGAAAAAGATTGATTATTCTTTTCAATTTGAAAAGCATGATAAGATGATATGAAATTATGAAATGTATATGTGTATTCAGTTATGCAATTGCAATTTCCATAATTGAAAGAAAAATTTAGATATCCTATTTCTCTAAGGATCATAAATTATTATTGCATGGTAAATAAAACCAAGTAAATTCTCCATTAAAGAAGGTGGTTGTTACAAAAGTTTTCATTTTTCATTGTTTTATTGTGCATGATGCAAAGAATTCAAGGCCCGTTCAAACAAAGGTATTGAAGATTGTTTTGAAGATTTCTCTTACTACACAAAAGATTTCATATGCAATGCATTGATAGAAGAAAGTACGTTGACAATTGAATTTGGTTGACAAAAGGAGACTACAAGTGATTAGCCTTTCGACATATGATTTGTATGGTCAATGGTTTCCTCCAATGTTTTTGGCATGGAGATTTTACATTGGTAGGATTTATATATGGTGGTGATAATTAGATGATTATGTTATATTTGAAGTACATGAATGTCTAAGGTATTAATGGAGTTTTAAGGAGAGAAGTCATTTAATAATTATTAGTTGTCATTGAAAATAATAGATCACAAGTTTGAAGATTTATAGGGTTTATTTTTTGGAACATATTGCAAAAGGTGTATTATCAATTGAGTCCAACATTTTGAAATGATGATTTTATCATGTCTCCTTATGCTTGTACTCTCAAAGCCATATGTGCTACATTGGACAAAAGTTTCAAAATATTTGGAAATTCACATGCTACTTCTATCGGCTAGAGTGTAAAGCATATTTGTTGGAGGTTGGAGGTATCGAAGGATGGAGGAATTTCTCGAGCTAGCTTCTCGCTCAAAGATGATGCATTGCATGAGAAGCACCATTTCATATCAGTGCCCCTTCATGGAGCAAGGGGGGGCTTGGCACCTTGGTAGAGCTTGTGGGTGCATTTAATGCATCTATATTGGTTGAGGTTATTTTGTACAGTAGAGAGATTGGTTCCCACAACACTAGAGGAGGGATTTTGACACACTCAGCGGAGATGTGGACTCTCGGAGGAGAGTTGTTCTCTCTTGTGAAACACTAGAGAGGGATTTTGACACACTCAAAGGAGATGTTGACTTTTGGAGGAAAGTTGTTCTCTCATTGTGCAAGGAGGATGGGAACATTTTATGTTCTCTCATGCTGTACAAAGTTTTGCAGGTTTTACAGTTAAGAGATCCCCTGATGAAGTCAGTTTGGCGTTTCCTAAGTGATCAAGGAGAATGGTGGAGGTGCTTCATCAAAGTCTCAAGAAGGATTGTTGTGTTCAATTCTTGCAATTTTTTGTCTTTTGTTCAGATTGATGTAATAAGGAGGAGAATTTTGGAATATTCCATTGATAGTTTAGAGATAGATATTAGTTTAGATAATAATAAATAAATTAACATGTAAATGTTAATTTATAAATAAATGTTAGGTAATAATTAAAATAAATATTAAATAACAGTTAGTTGTCAGTTATTCCCGTAGGAGGTTATTCACAGAAAAATGAGGCTTTATAAAGCCAATGCAATGTAATGAAAAATCGTATTGAAAAATCCTGAATAGATAAACATCCAAATTTTATGTTTTTAATATTGTTGTGCAATCATGGTGTAATTTGTTTTTGTTTATGTTGGCTCTAACATTTCAATAATATACTTGCAAATTTTGAAAAGCTCTTTTTTGTTCTTGCAAATTTGAATGCAAAAAAGCTTAATTATGAAATGGAGACAACCTTATTATTTTTCTAAAAACAAGGTTTGATGGTTAAAGTTACAATGCCGAGAGAAAAAAAAAATTATTTGCAAAATGCTGAGATTTTTCAAAGGTTTATTTTCTATGTTGTGGTACACAAGATACATTTAGTACAAAAAAAACAATAGATTTCAATTGAAGAACGAACTTGGGTTTGGAGGCAGCTGACCTTCAGACCATGCATCAAAGTGTAAATTTTTGGGCTGAAAGAGACTTTGCTATTGAATTTATGGCAGCTGAATTTCAGTAGGGTTAGTAGTTCAAATGCAACTACATAATTGTAAATCCTCAATTGCTTAAAGGCTAAGTTGTCGATTCGGGTACGGGTTCAAATACGGGTACGGGTACGGCGGTACGGCAATTTTTTTTCCTTGGGTATGGGTATGGATATATATATATATATATGTTCAAAATTATAAATTTATAAGAATAGTGATGCTCATAATTGCCAATAAATAGAATACAATATAATTTTGACATAGTAACTTATAACAGTTCAATTAATGATCACTTCACAAGTACAGTAATTGATTCTCCTTAAAAAATATAGTAGACAAAATAAAAACTCAAAGAAGCCTGCATACCTTACTAGTTTCTTGGTCAATATTGAGCATGACTCAATGAAAAGTAGAATATTGCACTCAATGCAACATAATCATCAAACAAAATAGTCGATGTAAGTGGTACAGAAGTTAATGCTGTCTATGTAGCAGAGATTTTTGGTCAACATAGTCAGTATAGCAGAGCTCTTTGGTCAACATTGTCAAATAACCACATTTAAGAAGAGTCAATCAAACAAGGTCAATGCAGGTGTATAGGGTCAATGTTGAAGATATGGTGTGTTGATTCACAAATGATCTCAAATTTATGGGCTGGCCCAAAGTTCAAACATTGTCTTTTTCCCCCTCCTACAATAGTGTTGGTCAAATGAGAGAGTAAATGATGGAATGATGCATTCATGAGGATCAATTAATGCTATCTACACATGTTCAATTGGAAACAATAGCCCTAATTTTTTTTAAACAACGGTTATAAGTTCTTGTTCTCCCAAGACAATATCAAATTTGTACTGCCCGGGTACCTGGGTTCTTTGTGGGTCCTTCACAGAAGAACCCACAGAGAACCCAAGCACCTAGGTTCTTTGTGGGTCCTTCACAGAAGAACCCAAGTTCCCAAGCCATACCAAAGCCGTACCCTGTCATGACCCTCGAAAATGTTATAAAGAAAGTGATAACTCTAATACTTCCAAAAGCCTTATGCAAATTAATATTCATGAATCTAATAGTCAAAGCTAGAATGAAATGATTAATTTTTATCCTTAAGAAATCGATAAATAGACGTAATTATCAAAACAAGAATAAAATATGTTCAAACAAGAATAATCTAAGCCGGTGGCATTCGTCTTGAATCGAGTGGTTATCAAAAGATACGACCTTTGAAGGGTCGTGACTCTCCCGAAGAGGAACAGAAAAGGTTACGCCTCTACAGGCATTTTAAAAGAGATCCCAGTCGGGCTTTGGAGGTATGAAAAACATCGCACAGAAAGAAAGAAGCAGAGAGGACTCAAAGTACCATCTGGGAATAACGCATTGGCTCAGGAAAGGCGTAGCAAAGGCACAGAGGTATGTACCCTCAAACCAAATAATATAGCTTGGAGAATTGAAAGATCTAATACTAGCCTATAAGACAGTCGTTTGCAATAAACACAGATCTTTATAAAATCAGTAACAATGGATATAAATCTGCAGTGCCTTGTAGACTCAATCAGACTCAATCAGATACTTTATGACAGCCGATACAAATTAAAAGGCCACTGCAATCAATGAACACTTCACATGTCAATTTATTAAGCACTCTAATACAATATTAAATATGAAAGCATTATGTTACTTCTTGCTGCATTAGAAACCAACAAATATATATTTGCCAACCTCTTAGGTTCAATAATAAAGTCAGATCTTCATGATAATAAACTCAGCACAGTCACTGTTTCATAGCATGTTATAACCAATGGCCGTATCTGATAGACTGTAAATCTAATCAAATATATTATGAAAATCATCTACATACTAGATGTGCAAGCAATAAACATAAATGTCAATTTATTAAGTTACTATACCATTGTTGAATGTTATTTGTCAAAGCCACAATAATGTTGTCTCATTGAACTATTGTGACATTACCTTGAAGAATAGACTTTGGGCCAAAGTTCCCTTTCGCTAGCACTCAATAAGGATAGGGAGTGTGTAGAGGGAAAGGCGGGTAAATCGGTCCATTGATGGGCAGTCCCAAGACAGGTAGGACACCTTGAGGGAGTCCGATTAGAGACCGTGCACGCGCCCTTGGCACAGTAAACCTTCCATCCAATAAGGATATGAAAGAGGAAACAAGGCGAAGCCCTATTCCGATCAAGAGTAATGAGTCATATCTAATCCATGTTAGCTTATGTCCTTGATGACAATGCATTTATTTGTCTTATTCTTAAAACATGCAATGATCTAATCATGAACAAGAAATTATGTGCTTTATTAATAATACATGATGTATGCAGGTCTTCAAAGCAATTTACATTAATAAAATGTTATGTTGGTAAAATAAATTATATGTCCGAACTAGTGCTTTTATATTTTTAGGATAAATCTAATAAGGGGACATCACATACCCAAACCATACCCAACCGGGTTCTTGGGGCCAATCTGAAGAACCCGGTAACTTAGCTTAAAGGATTTGAGTTTCATGTCCAAACATAACTCACTGGAGATAACTAAGATTTGATAGGTTCCTCTCAATATGATTTGTCAGCACAAAGTTTTTATAAACATGCTGAAATTCATTGTATCCCAAAGAAACGGATTTCGTAATTCTAGTATTGATGGATTTTCCACAAATAAACCAGAAGTGGATGTATCTCAAAGAAAAGCATTTTGTAATTCTAGTATTGATGGAGTTTCCACAAATAAACCAGAAGTGGATTTATCTCAAAGAAACACTCTGGAGTCCTACCAGTGAAATTTTGAATGGATAGAGTACGAGACTATTCTTCAATTTTGTTGGATGTTATGATACATAGTGTTTTCTGTGCAATTTTGAAATATGTCTTTCCAAATTATTGTCTCCTGGGATTTAAGATAAAAGTAATTGTTATCCACCACTTCAAAGTTTCGATCTCATTAGATTGATCTTAGTTCAAACATAGATCTGCACTAACCAGTTTCAGGGAAAGAACCAACAAAGTGTAATGATTTTCAAATATCATTTTCAATGTCACTTTGAGGTTCCAATTTTTTAACTCAGTGAATGTAATGCACCAACATCAATGCCTCAACAAGGGACCTTGAACCTAAAATATAATTACTATCTGATAAATCATAAATTGAGTTTAAAATTGAACAATTATCCTGTGCTATGTGTAGTTCAATCCAATACAAACAGTCATATAGGGAGGTGCCGACTCTTACTTCTTTGGACTTCCGCACAAATTATATTTTACTCCTTTTTTTGTACTTCTTTCCCCATTTTTCTTCAACATGGCTAACACAACTTTACGATTTGCAGATTAGTTTTAGGAGAATGAATAGCTATAATTGTATCTTTATGCACAGCCTGAGTGATGCTTGGTCAGGATTAGTTAGGATAGTAATTATCTGAACTGAAAAAAGAAAAACACTTACCTAATGTTCATCCTTAGCGCATTCAGTTCAAATACTTAACATGTATTAAAATCAACAACTATTCCTATTTGAATCTACAATGTGCGAAGGCATACCTATGTTACTTCGGCCTGAAATTATGCTGCACCAAAAATCACAAAACAAGCATTTGAAAAAATTGAGAGATAAGTAGATCGAGAAAAGATAAATTTTAGCATAAAATTATTAGGAAGACAGTTCAAAGCAGGTAATTGGTAGAAAACAGTGTGGGAAATGGCAGAAGCTTCCTAACACTCTTAGGAACAGTTCAGAAACATTTGGAAGATGTTGAAAATATTAATAACATTACAAACTTCTAGAAACTTTCAGAAAGCTGTGTTCCAATGCTAGAAACTTTTAGAAACTCCTGGAAAATAGCTCAAAAAAGCGATAAGTGATTTACAGGCCGTTTCAGAACTTGCAGGAACACAAAACAATTCAAAATTATGGATACAATTCTCCAACGTATAGGAAACTGTGTCCAGGATTTAGACAAAGAAAAAAGCCTCCGCATATCATGCCTTGAACTTCTGTAAAGTCCAATGTTATGATTTCATTTCAAAATGAAGACATTTGCATTTAGTTCTTTGAGTATGGCTTTTACTTTTGTTTGCATATATCAGCTGAAATTTATTTCTAATTTGATTTTTTTAAAACATTCAAACATTCTAAATAAAAATATCAGAATTTGACAAGCATTCCCAACTAGGACTTGAGATGCATTCCTACAAATCGCTGTGTGCTTAATGTTCGTTTTATGTGTGAATTAAGGTTGAAAAGCATAGACCAGCTAGGACTTAACCTAGGACCTCCCAGCAGCATCCTAGGATACTCTATTATTAACCTTGAGGACTGTCCACTAATTTAAAAACCGTCACTTACAAGAATAGAGATAGGTAATTAGTAATAACCAAAGTTCATCCTAGGATACTCTATTACTAACCTTGAGGACTGTCCACTAATTTAAAAACCATCACTTACAAGAATAGAGATAGGTAATAAGTAATAACCAAAGTTCATCCTGGTGAGTCTTAAAAAAATAAAAATAAAAGATCTATTAATGTGTGCACTTTTAGTTTTTTTTTATAAATAACATAGTTATCAGATTTGAAAAAGAAATTTTTTTTTGTAGGTGCATTTTATGTCAAACTCAAATAGCTTTTTCAACCCGATACAGAAGCACAGGTCTAAGTTGATACCTCTCCAGCTGAGAACCAAGGACTGGAGTATCCATTTCACCAAAGTCACCTAGGGCACAATCTCGGCCTCATCCTTTATGGCATCAGGGGCCTTGCACTCAGCAAGACTTGATCCCTAGTGAGCTCATTCAAAACCATTCAACTTCACTTGCAGATTAAGGACCCTTTTAGCAGATTTGACATTTTTGATTTGTTCAAGAGGTCAAAAACAATTGTAAATGCAGAATTTTCTAAAGAAAGGTAAATTTCCTATAGGAATTGGAAAGTCTGGACTGAATCAGACAAATTCAACCGGTCCAAAAAATCCAGATCCAGCCAATCCAAAAAATTGGATCTGGCCAGATTTGGTAACTATGCTTTTGATTACAAAATAACAAAGCGAATACGTATATGATATGAAAGATTTTCCAGCAGAATTTTAGCAAACAACATTTTGACAAGTTCAAAAACTTTGTCTCAGCAGGTAGTTACACAACATCTCCACAATATTGGAACTTGCATCCCTATCATGATAAATGCCCCTCATTTAAAACTCAATCACAGACCTAAAGTCGGAAGTCAGTAGGTATCCCCCTAATTGTTGGACTTTCATCAAATGGTCTAAGTTTTCCAATTTGATCATGATGATAATGATTTTTAATGGATTTCAAACCAAATTGCCCTGTAGAACCTATTAGTGTGTATAACAAAGCGATTCATCTTTAGTGTCACTGCAAAGTACATTGCGTGAAGGGAATTCACTTCAATATACAATGAAAGCAGCCCTGATATCACAATGGGCATGCACAGTGTAGGGTTTTTGGACCCCTATCCTCGTAAGAAGCTCAAAATTACAATAATTTATAATGATGACGATAATGACTTTCAAGGTGTCATAAATCTGCCCATCAAAGTGTATAGACATTATAACTTCTCTTTTGCCTCGCTGCAAAGTATATTGAATGAGGCAACATTCCTTTGGTACACTACAAAAGCAGCTCTACTATTACAGGTGGGTATGCACAGAAAGGAACTTTGAGAACTCTATCCACTTAAAAGGTTCAAAATTACAACAATTTGATGATGATAACATTTATAACTTTGAATGTGTTATTAAACCAAATCAGTCTATAGGACCCATCAAAGTGTATAGATAACGCAGTTCAATTTTGATATACTACGAAGTACATTGCATGAAGGAAGAATCCCTATGGTGAACAACAAAAGAAGCCTGATATCGCAAATCAGTGTGCGAGGCACGAGGCTTTTAGACCTCTATCCCCTTGAGATGGTCAAAATTACAATAATTTGATGATGATGATGATAATAATGAATTTTAACATATTTTAAATCAAATTGATCTATAAGACATATCAAGATTTATTAGCCGATAGGCTTCTTATTGTGAACTCACCAGTCCACAAGCTATCGGATAACCTGTCTCACACACCTGCATACCATACGACTTCCCCGCCATGCCATTTGACGTCCACCAGAAATTATCAATGATGCCGGATAATTTATAACTTGCGTAAGAAGAAAGCCACAATAATGGGTAAATCTGAACAAAATCTGAACAAGAATCTGAAAATTTAATTTTGTGTCTAATCTCATTATGGACGCATCTACCAAGTTTCTTCTCTCACTCCACCATCACCGCCTCCAGCCTCCATAAATAGACTGTTTTGTCCACATTTATTTACATCTACTGTTAGATTATTTTTCCTCTGAGTTTCAAGTTGTCTGATACATTGATTTTGGTTTGACTAAGATCTTTTTAAACGATGTCTTATTGGGATTATTTTGGTCCGGCAAATCATGCAGTCCCCTGCCAGCCAGTATTTCTTCATATAAGGTACTTTTCCCTCCTTTTTGGCATACTATAGTTAGTTTGATACAAACACAAGATTTTCCTTTCTTTCTATTTTTTTGGATCATTCTCTTCCTTGATTAGCTACTATCTCTTCTTCTTTTCATCTTTTTTAACTTCTTTTTCCAAACCGACTTTATCTTTTCCCTCATCATTGAGGAACAGAGGAAAATCCAGAATTTTCAGAAAATAGTAGTAAAATTTATATAGGAAATATGAAGTTTAGACAAATCTGGCTAGACCAAAAAATCTGATTTGGCAGGATTTGGCAACTATGGTGAGAGATTTTCCTTTTCCTATAATATGTTTGTACTAGCTAGTGGGAAACAGAAAGACTTGGACAAACACAAACGAGAATGGAACTATTTGTAATTTTAGACATGATTCTAAAACTCACCTTATTCTTCACTTAAGACTGCTAGGCTAGTTTGCAAAACAGAGCATTGAGGTGATATTTCCAGTGACAAGTTTGCATTCTATGGCATAGATTGTAATAAACCAAAAGATCATCATTGTCATGCTCAATCCATTGACAGTAATCCATGAACGTCAAGTGAGAGGAGTGCTTTAATACCTGAAATAGATAGATAGAATGATGTCAAAGAAAAATGTTTAACTACACTCCTAGTCACAGGACAATGAGGCTTACCTTACACCTGCTGCAACATAAACAGTCAAAGGAAAAGCAGAGTGAGAAACTTCTTTGAAGACAAAATAATTTGTTAAACCTCACACCATTTAATTAATAGTATGCGGAATCCATATGGGTATCTTCCATTTCTCTCCCTGAGTAGTACCCATTTCACTCTCTCTCGCGGCTTTTGTTCCTGTGATCATCCTCTGGCGTAGGGGTCGCAGCTATTGTTAGAGCTATATAGGCATCACTGTATTTAAGCAGCTAAACCAACAGATGAGGAAAGATTCTTACACAGCGTGAGTTGCTATGAGCACCCCCATGGCACTGTCTACAACGAAATTTAATAATGACACCTGTAAGTATGTAAACAAGTGGCAGCAACTCAAAAGATTTGTTTTATATCGTTCCTTTTTCTCCACATATCTGTGTGTTACTAAGAGTACCATGGAATATATTGCGGTGTCCTTGATGTCAGGATAGCCTTTTGCAGATGGAATTCTTTGAGAATATAAAGTAGTTACCTATCAATCCCTACAAGCTAAAAAACATTTGCTCATCAGGCATGCGATGTATAATAATGGAAGTGCAGTTAAGGGTCATGATAATTGTACATAAGTTAAAGGTTATGTTTGTTATTCATTGGAGAGTTGGTGATGTATTTTAAATTGATCCTATCATTTGTAATTTTGTTTGTAATCAACCCAGTCTAAGAAGTGTATGGAATGCATAACCCAACATAAGCCAATCATTCTTTGTATAGGCCAATATGGCCATGGGCTTTGAAGCATGTCACTCTAAAAAAAAACAAAATTTTGCCAAGTCAGACACAACTTAGAGAAGAACGTGGCATTGACAAGTTGCAAGAGAATATTACTACAGTGAAAGAGATAATCATTGTATTTTTCTGTTATTGCAAAAACTATTCTAGAATTTTATATTAATTTTTAAAAATTAGTATTTAAATAATTTTAATAATAAATTAAATAATAAATCTAATTTGAGATTTACTTTTTTCAATATATTAAAAAAATTATCTATTTGATAGCAATTTGATTATAGTCAAAGAAATATTATTAATATTATAGATGTAAAACTTTCTTTTCCATCTTAAAATAATATGCTTATACTTATGATTATTAATAATCTTAAGATAAATTATCAATATGATATAAATACTTTCACCTTTAAATAATTAGAAATAGGATTTATACATATATATATAAAAAAATTAAATTAGGTGGATATGTGAGAGAAAAAGGTCGACAAAGATTGGTTGCACAAGTTATTTGTAATTATTAATACTAACCATTTACTTGATACTTGTATTTTGCCCTTTATGAGATGGTGACCATTTATTCTATCGTTGTATTTTTGCATTCAAACATAATTATATATTACATATTCCCCTAGAGATAATGTGTATAAGATTATGGGTATTGATGATTTTAGGATTGTTTGGTTATCAAAACAATATAAGTATTTTCCTTCATAAATGATTATGAATAGAGTGAAAGCACAAAATATATTGTTCTTGAAGTGGTGAAAGCTATCTGAAGTTCATGGACGTATGTTACATTTAGGAGAGAGCTTTATCATGGAAAATTCCAATGTCTTTAATTCTGTCAAATATTCCAATAGATCTTCATAAGGAAATTCTTTTGTTCTTTTGCATTTTTTCCATATGTTAACTATTTTTTAAGTGTTAATATTTATAGTTATATAATGGCTTATTTATTTGCACTCATTCTTAAATGATATATTTTACATTTTGGATTTCAAGTTGTTTTTTTCTTTTTCTTCTTATGACTGGTATGTGATGTATCAATGGAGAACTTATGTTGAATGGTACTGCATTTTTTCTTACTAATTGTATATTGCTTCTGCTTTGTTTTTCATGTTCTTTCATTATTATGCCCTTTGTCTAACCCAACATCCTCAATAACTGGAGGGAAAGGTGATCCACTACTGAAATGGTAGAAATTGTGTAGGAAGGGGCGATTTTCCCTGGCTACGCAGTTTGAGACGGTGCTACAAATTCAATAGCTAGATTTTAACTACCTTCACTTTATCACTATATACAGTAGGATTAATAGCTTCTATGGTGGCCTCCTCTGTTACCAAGGCCTACGGACGAAAGCCCTCCATCTTGGTGGACGGTCTGAGCATTTTGGTAGGGGCTTCTCTCAATGGCGGCACTCTTAATGTGGGAATGTTGATAGCAGGGCACATGGCCATTGGAATTGGATTAGCTTTTGTTTTTTTAAGTCTTCTCTGAAAGGGGAAATAAGGAAAACAAAACTTGAACGATTTACTCAGCCTCCATGGACTTACGGTATGTCACATTCAGTTCATATCTGAAAATCAATTCAAATCGTTCAAAAATGAATATTTCTTTTGTCTTTGAGAATAAATATCCAGCCTTTGAGTGCTGGAAACGAGCAATTAGAGGCGAAAGATGTTAAATAAATCCAGAAGAAAAATATAACAGTGCCTCAAACAAAGTTAAAGTTGACCAAGCAAAATAAAAGAACCTGTAGCACTACGAACATGATGTCACATTGATGTTATGTTGGAGGGAAATGAGACATTAATCTTTGCTTCTTTTTACATTCACAAATTCATTACACATCCAAAGAAACAAAAAAGAAAAGTGGAGATCATCATTCAAGTGATTTTAGTGGAGTAGATATCATTTACACGTCCTTTTTCAGTTGAAGAGGTATTAGTTTAGGTTTGGGCTCCCAAATCAAATTGTTAAACTGATCTAATTTTGAAATAAAACTTTCTATAAAAATATATATTATCAAACATGTTAGTATAAATTATATTGTAAAATATATATTTTTTATAAACTTGTTTTTTTCCATGCAACCACTCGGACACTTATCACCAACTTTTCGAACCAACCTTTCAACAACATAATAACATATTATATTAACACAAAAATAACATTGAATAAAGTATAACCTAACATCCTAAATATAAACATAAAAAAATTTAATAATAAACTATAAAATGAGAGAAGAGTTAGGAGGGACATTGGAAGATGATGCTTCTTACACTCAATACATAGTGCAAAAGTTATCACCAACTAATTTGGACATGGAATTCTTTTGTCAGCACTTTACAAGAGGAATGCCACTTTCTATCTCATTCACTATGCTCAACATATTAAAAACATACTAGTTATCCCAAACCAATGAACCTATATTAGTTATCTCATTCTCTATCTCACACACATACTAGGTCATGAAATTAAAATCAATAAATTATATTAAAAACAATAACTTATAACATTAAATAACACATTTACTAAAAATTGAAGTTAATTAGAATTTGTAAAGAATTTTTGAATAATATAATATGAATAAAAGGTTGAATTGAAGTGAAGTCCAAATTTAGACTTATATAGAACACAAGCCAAACCCTGTTGTGTTTGTTTAGGATCATTCTTCTTTGATCATATACCTTTATACCTATTTGTTTCTATACTTCTGTTAAATTTTACCTTTAATTTACTATCGGCGTATCCCTTGAATCTCCTATAGATGCAAGTGCTAGCAAATTATCCAATTAGTCTTTAGAGCTGTTGCAAAGTATCTTAGGTGAGCTCAATTCCCTTCAGTACATAACAGAAGCAGCCTCAATATCACAAATGGATGTGCACAGCATAGAGCTTTTAGATCTCTGTACCCTTAAGAAGCTTCTAAATTACAATAATTCAATGGCAAAGATGATAATGACTTCTAAAGTGTTCTAGTCTACAGAAGCCATCGAAGTGTACAGAGAACGTAATTAGTCTTCAGCCTCACTGAAAAGTACATTGCATGAAACCAAATTCCCTGTGATGCACAACGAAAGCAGCTCTATTTGCTCCCCTCGAGAAGCTCAAAATTAAGATAATTCCCGCTGCCCGCCTCACTCATGTCTCGTGTGCTTAGAAAAAATGAAAATAAAAAAAAAAAGAAAAAGAAGAGGAAACAAACACTCACCTGGCGAGGCAGAAAAGAATCTGATATTTGCAGGATGAGGACAAACGGGCTTAGGCTGCCAACTAGCAGGATTTGATGAAAAAGTAAAAGCAGATTTGGACGATAAAGAAAGTGTGGCCGCAGAACAGGGATATAAACACCTCCTCTGTGAAAATGAATACCCACGAGCAATGCTCCGTACAAGCCTTGAACCCATCTTAGAATCCTGAATCTTAATCTTACACCCTAAAACTTCTGTAATATTGAAATGGCGAGTTTCGTTTCTTTTCCAAGAGAACTTGGCGTATTCGAACTCAAATGGGCAGTCTCATGCCGTTGAGGAGCAATTTAACTAGCATACATATATTAAATATTAATATATATAAAATACGCCAAGAGTTATCCTTCTTGAGCGCCTATTTTCATCATCAAATGGGGAGTCTCGTGCCATTGAGGAGCAATTTAACTAGCATACAAATATAAAATATTAATATATATAAAATACGCCAAGAGTTATCCTTTTCGAGCGCCTATTTTCATCATCAAATGGGGAGTCTCATGTTGTTGAGGAGCAATTTGATAATATTATGAAAGTGTAAAAATTATGACCAATGTTCAAAAAAAAAAATGAAAAATGGAATATGTGTTAAAATCTAAGTTAGTTGGTCAAAAAGTAAAGTATCGAATATCAAATTGTTTCAAATAAATAAATAACTAGCAATCGCACTTTGGTGTGTAATGGGTATGTCAAAGATGTGTGGAAGGTAAATTGGGGAAAATTTTGGTCTATTTTTTGCATACATTTGTGCAGTATGCATGAGGTCAATTGGTACTCTATTTAGAAAATGATTTTTTTGTGCAACTAAGGTCTCAAATTTCAATGGAAAAGTGACAACTTCAAATCAATTATGCATCCACTTACAAGTATCTACATAGAACTAAAACAAAACCTCTAAATTATGAAGATAATCAAGCTCCATTACCAATAGCCTCATGTTATGCTTCAAATAGGGAGAGAGAGAGAGAGAGGTAGGGATGGAAAGAGAGAGAGATATAGGGGAAAGAGGGAGAGATATAGGGGAAGAGCAAGAGAGAGAAAGACAAAGGGGTAAGGAGTATAGATAGAGATGAAAATGGAAGTGGAAGTGGAGATGGAGATGGAGATGGAGGAGAGGGATATGGAGAGGAAAGGGAGATAAATAAAGAGAGAGGATAGAGGGATAGATAGAGATGGAAGACGTAAATATATAGAGATGGAGAGAAAGGGAGAGAGAGAGAGGGAGAGATAGAAAGACAAAGATATAGGGAGTGATATATAAGAGGTAGAGATGGAAAGATATAGGGGTAGAGAGACATGGAGAGATAATAAGATAGAGATAGAGGGAATGATGAAAGAAGAAATATGGAGATATCGAGATAGAGAGGTAAATAGATAGATGTATAGATAGAGGTAGAGATAGGGAGGGAGAATCAAGGAGTGTGTGTGTATGTATGCATAAGAGAGAGAGAGAGAGAGGGGGCGATAGTTGTGTATAAATATATAGAGAGGGTGGGAGAGGAAGGAGAAAAATAGAGAGAGGAGAGAGAAGTATAAAGATATAGAAAGAGGGAGTGATAGGGAGAGAAGGGGGAGAGGGAGAGATGGAGATAGAAGAGGGAGAGACAGGGATATAAAGGAGAGATGGAGAGATAGATATAACTTGGGAAAATAGAGGGGGTAAGATACAAATAGTCAAAGACAAAGATAGAGAGACCAATATATAGAGGGAAAGATGGAAGGAGAGACAAAAAGGGAGAGGGATAAATAGAGATAAAAAGAGGGAGACAGTGAAAGAGGGGGGTTGGAGAGAGCAAGATAAAGATATAGGAAGTGATATATAGAGGTGGAGAGGGATATAGAGAGAGTAGGAGAGATGGAGGGATAGATTGAATGAATAAGTGAGAGATAAAGATAATGAGATATAAAGAGCGGGGGAGAGGGAGAGATGGGAAGAGTGAGATAGAGGGGGGAAGAGTGAGAGATAAAGGAGTTGATAGAGATAAGTAATAGAGATAAAGAGGGGGAGAGAAAGAGACAAAAGGGGGAGAGGTAGATATAGGGAGGGAAAAATAAGGAGTTTGTGTGTGAGAGAGTGAGAGAAATATATATAGATAAATATAGGGAGGGAGAAATAGGGAGTGTGTGTGAGTGGGTTAGAGATATCCAGAGGGATATATATAGGGAGAGAGAGAGAGAGAGGAGAGGCGTAGAGTGATATAGAAAGAGAGTGATAGGGAGGGAGGGAGAGATAGAGAGATATACATTAGGAAAGTTATATGGGAAAGAGATAGAGATGCAGGGAGAGGTAAGGAGATAGAGATAGGGGAGAGATAGAAAGGAAGATAGAGATAGAGATGGATATGGAGAGAGAGGGAGAGAGAAATAGAGATATAAAGAGGGGGATATAAAGAGAGGGAGATCTATGGAGGGGTAGAAAGATATAGGAAGTTATATAGAGAGAGGTAGAGAGGGAGATATATAGAGAGAGGTACAAATATGGAGATATATGGAGAGAGATATAGGAAGAGAAAGAGAGATGTGTAAGTTATATCTTTATCTCCCTCCCTATCTCTATGTTTCTCATTATCTCTTGATCTCTCTCTTCTTCTGCCCTATTTCTATCTATATTTGTCTTCCATTCTCTCTTCCTCTATCTATGTTTCTCTATCTCTTTCCCTCTCCCTATCTCTCACTCCCTTACTCTATTTTTCCATCCCTATTTATCTCGCCCCCCTCTCCCCCTTTCCCTCCTTATCTCTCTACTTCTCTCTATATATTTTTTGTCTCCTTATATTTCTTTTTATTTATCTACCTCTATGTCTCCCTCTCTATGTGACTATATCTATCTGTCTCTCCTCTTCTTTCTTTTCCTCTGGATCTTTCTTTTTCTCTCTTCTTATCTATTTCTACTTGTATGTCTCTCTCTTTATTCCTCTATACATCTACCTCTATCTCCATATCTCTATATCTCTTTTTATATCTCTATATATCTTTATCTCCCTCTCTATCTCTCTATTTCTCTTTCTCTCTATCTCTATATCTTTATCTCTATCTTTTTTTCTCTCTTCTCTCATTTTTTATCTCCCTCTCCCTCTCTCTATCCCTCCATTTTCATCTTTGTTTCTCTCTATCTAACTCTCTTTTTCTCTCTCTTTGTCTATCTGCATCTCTCCTCCTTTGTCTCATTTGTTCCCCCTCTCTCTCTTCTTTTCTTTCTACTTTTTCTCTATATGCCTCTATATCTTATCTCCATCTCCCTCTCCCTTCTATCTTTTTCTCTCTATTTGTTTTCTCCTTAAGTGTGCAATGGGTACACTAAAGAGGTTATAAAGGTGAATTATCATATCCTTAATCAAATGACAAGCTACCCTAAGCATAAATCCCTAGGGGCATGTTTTATCCTTGGATTGTTGGCATGAAATGACTAATCAAAAGTTATCTTCTCACACACACACACACTTTATAACTTTTAATTTAGATTTTAAGTTTGAAATTCATTTTATTAAATAAATAAAAATAAAAATTTGAAATAGAATTATTATACAATAATTAAACTTTAATAAGATAAATAATTTTAAACTTTAATAAGATAAATAATTATGAATTAAATTAATTGTTATATTTTTTAATTATTATTTGTAATTTTATAAAAAGACATAAATAATAAAAAAATCAAACTTAAATATAAATTAAAATTAAAATAGAATAAACTAAATGCAAAGTCAAAATATATCAAAATCCAAATATTAATAAACATAATAATTTTAAAAAATTAAAATGAATAATCAAAATTTTAAGTTAATAAATGATTAAATAAAAATAATAATAAAAAATGGGGTTGACAACACAATGCAACGGTTAAGTTGCAAGGGCAGCAATTAGGTTATCTATGGTTTGAATCCCATGGTGGACTGTGGCATTGCTATAGGGAGAAAGCAATCGCAGGTGATCATCAAAGGTAGCAGTGACAATGGATCTCACCTCAGCTCGCACTAGTGGAGCGAAAACTTAAAGTCAATAGTTACGACACCATTGGGATCACTTGAGCAGTCATGGGTAGCAGTAGTGGCTTTGGAGATATCGAGGATGAGGTCCCTTGTATGTGGCCTCACTAGTTCATAGCTCTAGTCAAAAGTGATGGGTGTTGCCCTTAGCAGTGATTTACCAAACAAAAAAAATCCAAAATTTTAATTTATTAGAATTGAAATATTAATAAAATATGTATCTAAAAATGATAATTAATATATTACAAACACTATTAAAATTATTATTTGTTATATAGTAAACCTAGTTTTATAGGGTCCAGGAACCCATAGAAAACAAAAAGGTAAGGAGCATTCAAAATAGAAAACAAGCGATATAGAGGCAAGTCTATATTGAAAGTAGTGAGAAAACCTTGCTTTGCTAAAGTAGAAGCAAAACAAACAACTAAACGCTTACCAGACAAGTTGTTAATGATCAAGATTTGGGCATCAAATGGGATGCGTTCAGACCAAACCTTGGACAAGCTGCCAGACTTCTCTTTCAAACAAATGCCCTCATTCACAGCCTAATCAGCAAATCTATTTCCGGATCTACCTATATGAGAGTGAATTACTTCTTCCAAATAGCCCATCAAATTTTATGTTACCTCTACAACCACATTTAGCTGCCAGTTATGGATGGCACCACCCTTCAAAGATCCAATGAGCAATTTGAAGTTGCCTTCAATCCATAATTTTCTCCACCCTTTCTCTTTGGCAATCATTAGACGCCATAACAAATTTCTAGCTTCATCCACATTATTGGTATCAATGCCAAAATCAACGAAATATAACAGCTTGGGGGAGCCCAAAGCATATTTAAAGACACCACCACCTCTAGCCAATCTTGGATTCCCTTTGACTACACCATCGAAGTTGAGCTTGATCCAACCCTGTGATGGCATAACCCAAATATGGTTCTTACAAACCCCAAGAGCAGTGACATTGGCCAGCTTGAACCAATGAAAGCCAAGCCCAGCATTGGCCCAACCCACCTCAAATTCCATTAATACCTAATCGTCTTTCTTGTGAGTGTCCCCCAACTCCCTGATGGTATGGATGATCTTGTCCTAAATCCTATCAACCTACCACTCTTTGAATATGCACCTGTTTCTTTCAGTCCATAGGAACCACACAATCACTGCTGGCGCAACTTCCCAAATTAACTACAAAATGAGGCTCACAATATTATTAACCCACAAGTCCAAGAGACTAGCCACATCCTTCTGAATCACCTAATCCAATCCCCATCTAACCAAAAAGTGGCACCAGATTTGCCAAGCCACCTCACACTGCACGAAGAGATGATTGTTACTTTCCTCTTGTTGCTTGCACACTACACAAAAAGAGGGGCCAACTTTGCCCAAAGTTTGAAGTATATCGCATATTAAGGCACACAGCTTCCAAGCCAGCCACAAGAAGGCATTCATCTTTGGGATGCCATACTTACTCCAAATGGTTATTCCTCATAACTCTACTTGTCCTCTCAATGGATATGGTTTCCTTGGTGTACCAATCAACAAACTGAAGTGATTGTGAGTCGATTTGATCTTTGAAAAAATGTGGGAAGTATGACTTCCCCATCATCATTTGATAATCCTTCCACATCCTATGACATGAACTCAATGATTTGTGGAAGGGTGAACCTACTGTAGTTGCACCTACGCACTTCAAACTCGTCTTCACAGCCAAACCAATAGTCCTCCATGGAAGGTTTGTGTGAAGAATGGTTGCCAAAGCGAGCTGAAAAGTGACCCCAAGGGTCATATGAGCATCTTTCAACAAGAAACTTAAGATTAAGTTTCATCATCTCATTGCTCATATCCTTGGCGTCAGCTTTTGATTGACAATTGTATATACCCATTATAAAAGGAAAGTTGACAATTGTCTTGCATTTATTGCATAGAAAGGTATGGAATTCATGCAACAGTCATAAGAACTCCATGAATACCACCTTATTTGATGGATAATGGGGTAACATGGCTAGATGACCTGAGTAATTATATATGCAAATTGAGGTAAAAGTGGGGAACTGGATGAACCAATCGGCCCAATCTACCATTTCCAATTCGTCTTCTAGTGAGATGCATACATGTTACTCATGATTAAGGTCCCTCATTGTGTGCATCAGGAACTAGTCATTCACTCGCTTGAATTATCGTTCTGTTTGTGAAAATTCAAGCTATGAGAAATGATTGTGAACCTTCTGCACACCTAGAGTTCCAACTGTATTCAACCCTCTAAACTATCCTTGAAAGGCTATCAGATATATGAGGTATGAACACATGTGGAATTCATGAGCCTTGAAAAAACCAGTCATCTAGTTGTGGAGAATGTCACTAATCAAGGCAGGCCAATCATAGTGTTCTTTCCTATTGACAAGTTGAGACATGATGTAATACATCCATGGCTGAAACTTGTTTCCCTCTACTTGACCAGTGACACGGTTGAGCAGAGTGATCATAACTACGTACTCATCTATGAATTCTCGATCTCCCATGTTCTTTGGCAAGCTATTTATTTTCTCTTTAAGTCACCTTTTTGCCATTCTCTTCTGACATTTGTCCTTTGACATGTTGAACACCCTTTCACACTCCATTAATATGACCAAATTGTTTTCACAATGTGGAATAACAAAGCATCTCTCAATATCCTTTGGCTTGAGAATGCATACTACTCACCCATCCACAGATTGAATCTCTCATGCAGTAGGGTTGTAATGCTTTACATGAGCGATTATAAATTTGATGCTCTACACTGAGATAGGAAAAGAGGCTACCTCAAGCAATCCAAATTGCTCAATATTTTGCATTGTGATGCCATCTACACCTTCCAACTTGTCCAAATCAACTTTGGGGTGTGCTCGATGTAGATCGATGTCAATTATTTTTAGAAACTCATGAAGCAAGACTGATTTGGTCTTGAATTCAACTTATGAGAATTGCATTTTGAAAATATGGAAGATTGACTAGGCACATGACACTATTTGAATAGATTTTTCTATGAAGGCTAAAAATAGCTTCATCGCGGGGCAATTTTTAAGAAAATTTCTAAGACATGGGTTTTGTTAGGAATATCTTTTTGAATGGACCCAAAATGTCAATTTTTTGAAAAAGTGACTTTTCCTTGGACATGCAACAACCCCTCGGGAGTAGAAGTTGCAAAAGCTATTTTCTTGGAAAATTATGGCACATGGGTTTTGTAGGCACTTGTGTGCTAAGCAAACCTAGTTCATCAATTTCTGAAAAAGGTGATTTTTTGTAGAAACCCTAAAATTTGGAAGCAACGGGGCAACTTTTTTGAAGAAATTTGGCACATGGGTTTTGTGCCCAATCTCGTGCTGGATGAACCCAGAAGGTCAAATTTGCGAGAAAATGGAGTTTTCTCAAGCATGCAAGAAAACCTAAGACAAGAATAGAATATATTTGTGGGAAGAAGCTAGAAGTTATAAACTGTTGTCTTGGAAAATGATGCTTGGAGATGAAGTCTTGTGAAAAATGTCCTCATATGCAACCTGAACTTGAAACTATGAAGAACACCAAAAATGGCCTTTGTTTGATCCTTCAAATGGCATTGATGAAGAAAAATACGTGTTTTAGCTCTTCAACCTACAAAGAATAATGAATTATGATTCTAAATGCTTGATAAGTATCCTTTTAGAATAAAGCAATCAGTTTAGGTGCCAAAATGCTAATTGGGGGAGTTATTTTGCGTGATTGGGAGTTAATTGGAACAATCTCCACCAATTTTGGGATGCCTAGACATGAGAAAGTCTTCAAAAATATCTTAACTGGAGTTGGCATTTTGGGATGCCACCTTGCCAGTGTTAGAATATTTTTGAAGAATTTTAACTTTTGTTTGATAAATAGCCTCTATTTGACCCCTAATTATGGTTTCCAGATTGATCTTGAGGCTCGATTGACTGATTCACTGCGGAGTTGGATCAACTTTGAAGAGATGTCACTAGAGGCAACAAACCCTATAAACCGATTCTGATGGTTCAAATCCTTGGGCACCTTTTCCTATAAGGGTGCTTTTTCTTGTTAGACTTAGCCAATTTCTTGGATGATTTTCAATTTCTACAATTTGACCTCTCGTGATTTGATCTGCAGTTGTCAGTGATTGACGATCCCCGTGAACTAGATGTTGAATCCATTGTGAAGCTGGAAGAACCCCAAAAAGGATGACTGATTGTGCAAGCTCTGAAAACTAATTTAGGAGGCTCAAATTCTTAGGCGCCTTTTCCTAGAAGGGTGCTTTTTCTTGCCAAACTTAGCTAATTTCTTGGATGATTTCAATTTCTACAATTTAACCTCTTGTGCTTTGATCTACACTTGTTAGTGATTAACAATCCCTTGAATTGGATGTTGAATCCATTATGAAGTTGGAAGAACCTCATAAAGGATAACTTATCGTGCAAGTTACTAAAATTGATTCAAGAGGCTCAAATTCTTGGGCGCCCTTGGCCTATAGGGGCTTTTTGTGCTTTTGAGAAATAATTTCCACTTTGTAACCTTCATGAAATGCTCCAGTTTGGTCTCTGTTGCCAAATTTTTGATTGCTTCGTTGAATTTGCTAATGGTATCATCACGAAAATTGATCAATTCTAAGGAGGTCTCATTGGAAGTTGTGAAGCGTGAAAATTGCATCTAGTGCTCTAAAAAGTTGGGTGCCTTTTGCTAGAAGGGTGCATTTTCCTCTATACTTAGTTTTTCATGTTTCCAATCTTGCCTTGAATTTCAACATTTTTGCGCTTGACCTTTGTTTGTGAGTGTTTGAAAGGTTTTGTGAGCATGAAGTTGGATTCATCATGAAGCTGGAATGATTATGAGCAGATGCCTTGAAGAAGATAGCTGCTAAAAATTGCATCTAGTTGCTCAAAATATTGGGTGCCCTTTGCTTACAGGGGTGTAGTTGCTATGATGAACTTCAATCCATCCTTCGTTTCACATGCTTGGTTGATCAATAGTTGTTTCCGTCTGGTAGGTCTTATGGACTAGTGAATAGATTTGCTACAAAGTTGGGATAAATCCGAAAAGATCATCTGAAGAATAACCAATCCAAAAACTAACATCTAATTGCTTTCTCCTCTAAGCGCCCCTGGCCTACAGGGGTGTAGTTCCCTTGATTGATTATCATTTTTGATGACTCTTTCCTTTAGTAAATTTTGTCTTTGCTTTCATTTGTCAATGTGTTGATGAATCTGGTGAATTTGCTTGATGATCCATTAGAAAGTCAATAAATTTATGAAGAAGATAATTGGTTTTGCAATTGTTAATAACTGTAGTTGGCCTCTTGAATTCATAGGTTCCCCTGGCCAACAGGGGAACTTTTGGCTCCAGTTGGTAGCAACTCTTTGAAGATTTTCACTCTGTGAGCTTCACATTGACTGTGTTGCTTGACTAGGTTGACTGTGTTGTCGATGACGTGATTGTGTTCACTGTTGTGATTGCATTCACCATTCCATGTGCACAAACATTTGAAAAAGTTGATCGAAGCATTATTTGTCAACTTTTTAAATTCCCCTTCGTCGTTGAGCATCTTTCTCCATAGATTCTTTTGTGCAACGTTTGAGTCTTAGATCTTGATACCTGGTATTGTCCATTTGCCATTAATGACCTCAGAGGTCCTAGCTTTTCTCTTGAAAAAATGAAATAGACCCATCATAGCAAAATAAACTTTTTCATGATTTTGACTTGATCAATGTGATCGTGAAGTGAATTTATCCTATCAAAATCATTTTGTCATTTCTAGAAAGGTCCTATTTTTAGGGTTTTCCTAAAAATAGGGACTTGAAACCATAATTTTTAAAATTTTCAAAATTTGCAAGTATCTTCTTGACAATAAACCCACAAAAAGCCCATGCTTGGTTTGACCTAAAATTAACTTTTGACGATAATTTTACAAGATTTAGACCATTTTATCAAAATGCCTTATTGAAGCAAAAAAATTATTTTAGGTACAACAAGATACAACTAGTTTTGGGTGGTGGTGTGGATGTTGTGAGGGCACATGTTATTGGTTCTATAGTTGTTTTGTTGGGGCTTTGTGTTGGGTAGTGGGGGGTTGGTGTGGGGTATCCCCCCTTTATTTTTTATTTTTTCTTCTCTTCCTTTTGGTTGGGCGCTATTGGTGTATGGCTTCAATAGTAGATGCAAATAGGTTTGATAAAATGTATTTATTCAACATGGTGTCGGTGGTTGATCCTTCCTCTTCTAGCCATGATAAAGTTATTAACTTCTTAAGAAATGCCTTTTACATGATGGGATCATCGCAGATGGGAGGATTCTTGGCTCTTAAAGTAAATGGTTTCTTATTAAGGAGTTTATCTCACCTGGTCTTGGTTATTCAACCAAACTCTGTTGAAGAAGATGTGAACTACTTATCCAATCATGCCTTGATCTACAAGTTTATGGGAATTTGGGTTTCTCTCCTATTTTTGGAATTATGGGCTCATCGGACTTGGAACTTGGAGGGAGATATGGAGGTGATGCAAGCGGTCAATAGTTATTTTGTGGTGGTTTTTTCTTGCCTAGTAAATAGAAATAAAGTTTTTAAAGGAGGTTCATACTTTTATAATCAAGTAGGTTTGTTCATTAAACCCCAACATATCAAGTTTAATTTGACTGAGGAGTTTCCATCGAGAGTCTTAGTTTGGGTTAGGCTTCCCCAACTCCTGCTTGATTTATGGAGAAACAATATTTTGCACATGATTGCTCTTCTGTTGGGTAAACCGATTGGACCATCACAACAGACTCTGGACAAGAAGGTAATATTCCTTGCTCATATTTGTGTTGAAATTGACTTAAATAATTTGTTACCAGATTCAATGGAAATTCAAGTTGGGTCCACTTCATGGATCCCATAGCTTGATTTTGAGGGTCTCCCTTTTCGGTGTCATATTTTTCATGAATATGGCCACCTGCAAAGGGAATTCCCAAAACTTAACTCTTCGGGAATGTATGCCAATAGAGTTTCATCCAAGGTGCCTTCTCACTCAACTAAAATGAAGGATAGAGGAAAAAACCTTATGTCATATGGGGAAATGGACAAGGAGGGTTTTGTCCTTATGAAATCTTGCAATAAGGAAAGAGGCCATAAAAGAACCCTAAAGGATAGGTAAGGTGATGTATCCTTTAATTGGTTTGAATCTCTAGAGGAAATTATCCAACAAGAGATAAATTTGGATGGGACCTTATCTAAAATAGATCCTTTAGAGATGGAGTAATTGATTCTCAAAGAGGGTGGAAGTCTAAGCAATTTATTGGAGGGGAAACCTCAGTCACATATGGATACTGATCAAGTTCAGGAATCTCCTGATGTGTTGGACCCTCCTGTGTGTAATGAGGTGGGTCAAAGATCTACTTTGGTCCTACTAGATCCATAATCAGATGTGGGGATTCAAGAATTTGGAAAAGATAACAAGGTTGTACCTACGTTGGGAATTTAACAAAAGAATTTCAAAAGGGGGGATGTAGAGAAGATCTCCAAGTTGAGGAGGAGAAAAGATCAAGATAATATTAAATTAATGTGAGAGAACTTGGAGGATTCAGGCTCAATTAAAACCCTTGACTAACATTTCTCTAACCCTATAAATGACTGCTCTTTCTTGGAATGCAAGGGGTTTGAACAACATCCTAGATAAAAGGATGTTTAGGAATTGATCAAGATTCATTCTCCTGGTGTTATGTTTATTCAAGAATCTAAGTTATATGTGGAAGGAATGTTCAAAGTGGCTTCCAAGCTCTGGTGATGGGGTCAATATCAGTGTGTTGGAGCTTAAGGAAGTGCAAGAGGTATTGTTTTTCTTTGGGATATGCGAAGGATCTCTCCTCTTTGGTGGGTATTAGGTAGACATTCCCTATTCATGGTTGCCTCAAGTTTTGATTTTGGGGAATTCTTCCTTTTCTCCAATATCTATGCTTCGACTAATTTGGTTGGTAACTCCCACCTTTGGGCTCACATTAGATATGTTCAATCCCTTACTCCATTATTTTATTGGATTGTGGTAGGTGATTTTAATGGTATCCTTAGTTTGGAAGAGAAGAGGGGGGAGTGACTAGACTTGAGCCTTCTTCTCTAGTATTTAGAGACAATATTGTTTCGTTGAATTTGATTGATATAAAGCCAAGAAATGGCATGTTTACTTGGAGTAATAGGAGATGTGGGGAGGACTCTATCTCAAAGAGATTGGATAGGTTCTTAGTTTCTAGCTATTGGATTGGCAATAACTAGATCGCCAATTTAGAGATTCTTGATTGGAGGGGCTCAAATCATTGGCCTATATTTTTTTTTGCTTATGGGAGGGATCTTGCTAAGAATCCCTCATTAAAATTCCAACTTATGTGGTTGCAGGAGCTATATTTGTAAGACCTTATGAAAGATTAGTGGGGTAAAGGTTTGTCTACGTATGGTACAACTATGTACATCTTTGTTGAGAGGCTCCTATTTGTGCAATTTTAGTTAAAAAAGTGGAATAGGCAGTGCTTTGGGAATATTTTTAAGGATAAATTAGCTACACAATCTCATCTAGAAGTCATCACCAAATATAAAAGAGACTATGGGCTTACTTAGAACTCCCTTTAAAAGGAAGTGGAAGTTATGAAGGATCTATTAGAATGGCAGTTACGGGAGGAGATTTTTTGGAAACAAAAATCTAGGATTGAATGGCTTCAAGAGGGAAATAGGAAAACAATTTCTTTTACAGCTCTTTTAAAGCTAGAGGTCATGGCAATTCGATATCGTTAATTTTTTCTTCTCAAGGAGTACAGTTATCGTCTTTTCTAGATAACTTGTAGGAGGTTGTTTAGTATTATTCTTCTTTATTCTTGGAAGATTCTTCCAAGGATTTAATGAATGAGAATGGTATTTTGGAGTGTATTCCTACTATTGTCCCTAATGAGGCAAATGAGGGACTCAATAGGCCAATTTCTCTAGTGGAGCTTGAGGAAGTGGTGTTCATGATGAAGAAAGGTAAGGCCCCTAGTCCTAATGGGTTCCCAATATAATTTTTTAGGAATTATGGGATATTATTAAATTTTATTTGTTGGAGGTAGTGCAAGAGTCACATAATAGTAAATAGATGTTGAAAGCTTTGAATGCTACCTTTTTGGCTCTAATTCCCAAGAGGGAAGGGGCTACTTCTTTGGACCATTTTGGGCCAATTACTCTTTGTAATGTAGTCTATAAGATCATCTCTAAGTTAATCATAAAGAGATTGAAACTTTGGCTAATCAAAGTTATCTCAGAAGAGAAGGGGCATTTTATGACAAGAAAACACATTTAGGATGGAGTGGTTATTGTTGTCGAGGCAATTCATTCCATAGAAGTATCCAACGAGAAGGCCATGTTTATCAAATTGGATATGGAAAAAACTTATGACAAAGTGAAATGGTCTTTTCTTCATAAATTCCTCAGTTCTTTTAGGTTTGAAGAGGATTGGAATAGATGGGTGATGAGCTATTTCATGTCTACTTCTTATTCAATGTTGATTAATGGAGTGTCCACCACTATTTTTGGTGCTTCACAAGGTCTTCAGCAAGGTGACCCCTTATCTCTGTATTTATTTATCATTACGACAAAAGGCTTGGATAGACTCCTAAAATCCCATTGTTCACAAGGGCTTATTCAAGGGTGGAGTTATGGTGGAGGATTTCCTCCTCAAACTCATTTATAGTTTGTGGATGATACTATGCTCTTGGGAGTTTCCAGGATTAGAGAAGTGAGTAACTTCAAGCAAGCATTGGATATTTATCTCGTTGCTTCTAGCCAGAGAATCAATGAAGAGAAGTCCTTTATTTTATTCTTCAATAATCCTCTTATTTATTCTCCTATTACGTGCATTCTTATATTTCATATTGGGGCTCTTCCTTTTATATATTTGGGTGTTCCTTTTTCTGTTGGCCCACTGCCAAGAGGTACCTGATAGAGTGTGTAAGACAAGTTTCATGGTTATGTCAACCATTGGGCCTACAAGTGGTTATCCTTTGCTAGGAGGATAAGGTTATTGAAGGTTGTGGTTCAAGCACTCCCTATTTACGTATGTTGTAGGTTAACACTCTTAGTTTCATTAAGGAACTAGATACTCTTTCCAGGAAGTTCTTATGGTTTGGAAATTCAGATTCTTAGAAGTGGAGTCTAGTAAAGTGGGAATTGATTTGCAGGAAGATTCAAATGGGTGGCCTGGGGCTATGAGAGGCTGGTATTATTGGTCAAGCTTTGACTACCAAACTTTACTAGAGATGGTGCACTAATCAAGACCAAGCTTGGGCCAAGATTCTCTCTTCTAAATATTTGAGGGGTGACAAGAGAAGATTTTACGTGATTCTCCCTGACAGGTAAGGGGTATATGATTGGGATACTCTTAACACATATAAAAAAAATGTAGGAATGTGTAAAATGGGTGATATATGAAGACCTAGAAATGAGGGACCTATGCTAAAAAGCACAAAAAGGGTATTCATATAATCATAAAACTACATTTTCCTAATTCATTAGGAAGAAGGATAGTGCCACAAGGGATTAGAATTGACCTACAAACCTTAAGGTGAGTCAACTCCAAGTTTTGGGACACTATGTGGTCTCTTTTTCCTTATGACAAAAAATTATAAAATATGACTGAAAAGTAGTTTTGGGAGAAGAATAAAAGTACATTAACAATCCAATATCTGAGATCTACCACTTGGAATGTAAAGTGATATGATAGGGCTATAAGAAACAACAATCATTCAGAAGATCTGAGAAGGTTAAGATAGTTTGTACTCAATTTCAAAAATATCATAAAGAATCCTATTCAGATGAATTCTTCCTTGTGCATCCTTTTATGAAAATTCTTTTTGTAGTCCTCTAATGTTGGATCTAAGGCTTTGAATTCTCCAAGTTTTATTATTGGAAGACTAAGAAAAATTATGTAGATGAGTTTTCGTGTCTTGACAAATTTGATGAAAACTTTGACAACTTTGCACTTTTGATCCAATTTCACTCCTTCACCTATAAATCTGTAAACACATAAAGAGGAGAAAAATGTTTATTTTTGGTGTATAAGGGTTTGCCTTGGTAAAACCCTAGTTTGGTAATTAAACCTTGATAAAGAAATGAAGTCATAAATGGAAGGAATGATGAATGAACACTAGCTTGTTTCAATTCACCAAACCCTTTAATGGCTACCCTTGGAGCACTAAAGTCTAACACATCACTCCAAGGATTAGATTGATCCAGGGGGATACTTTTTCAGTGAAAATTGAAGTGTCTCAATTGCTCTAGAATTCTACACCATGTCAAAGAGCTCTGAAATTTGAATTCAACACAACTTGAACGGGCTCAAAAGGAGTCAATACGCCCAAGATATGGCTAGTTGAAGTACGAGTCAAATAGGCACTTGAGGCCATCCAAAAAGGTGAAAAAATTCAATGTCTCATAATTTGATGAAAATAAAGCCAAAATGAAGAGCATGTCAACATGAACCCAATGTTGCTTGTTTCATCAAAATTTGAGCTTGTACATGCAAGTTACGCCAAGTCAAAGGTTACAGGTACCATGGTTGACCAGTTGTACTGACGATGACATCATCATGTTGACGTGGCAGTTTGTACAGTACGATAGATGAGGTGGACCAATCATATGCTAACACATGGTAGGTCGTACATCTAGATAGGTGACATGGCAAGTGACGTGGCACTCTGTACTTGCGACTATACAATTTGTGTGGTGGACGCGTGGCAGCTGACGTAGCAATACTAGTGAATCAGAGGGTGCCATGTGGCCCTATCACGAGGTGCCACATGGCACCCTCTATCCTCCTCCCTCTGGTGCGGTCACAATAGTTCACTAAAATTGTATAGAGGGTGGGATTCAACCCCTATACCACTCAGACGCTATGCAAAGACTTCACCATTAGACCCAGCAACGACCACTTACCCATATACGATGGTCGGTTTGCTTTGTTAACCAATAGTTCTGAATTTGGTTTTAAAATAGAAAGCCAAGGGGGTCATACCTTTGACCTCCCTGGTCCCAAAATATTAACCTACCACTAGTCCATTGAGTGGTTATGAGATAATAGTGGGCCGGATGGCTTTTGATGAAGCCCAAAAATTGAAAAATCTCTTATTTAAAAAAAAATTCACCTATATATATATAAATTAAATCCCCTAATCTGTTAAAGGAATTAAAATAAACCTCCTGAAGCTTGAAAAATAAAATATTAAGGGGCTCTAATATATAATAGAGATTTTTTAAATAAGATTATATGGGGGAATAAGTGATTTTAATATGTAAATAGGGGGATTGGTTGAAATTCTTACTTGTAAAGGGAGATTTTGTAATCATATGGTTAAAGACCATATTGGGTAATTTTTTGTATAAAAAAGGGTGGAAATGGGAGAGTTAGGCATCCAAGTGATGAGTAAAGAGAGAATGATTGGAAGACTTTTGTATCCATTTTTGTGCAACGAGGGAATGTTGTCGCTATGCTAGAAGGAAATGGAGTTGTAATGTTGTTGAGCCTTGTAATCCTAATTTTGGAGCATAATAGGATTGGTCACTCTGTTGGAGAGGGGCCCAGAGACATAGCCAACATGGCGAACTTCGTTATCAACTTGCATTTTGTCTTGTTTATGTTTTCTCTCTTTCATTATGTCCATCTCATTTCTTATGCTTTGTTCATTTAAGCATTTCAATTGTGTTAATTCATTTTTAAAGCTTGAATCAATCATTGTAATAGTTAAGCGTTCATAGCAATTGTCATAGATCCTAATTCAAATCAAGTTTGGTATTGGAGCTTTGTGTGACTAGTATTGCAAAAGTGGATGCTAACGCATTCCAAGAAACAACGAGGTGAAGGCGAGCTAGAAGAATACAATCCTGAGATTGGAAAACAAAGGACTTTGCCAATGATGGAAGAAACTGAAGTTGAGAAAAGTACTTAGCTTGACGACAAGTCTTTTCAGCGAGCCTTTCTTGACATGATGGCTACGGTGGAAGAGCTTTATGCGGAAAAGAAGTGCAAAAAGGGAGATTCTTCGAAGCGAGAAAAGAAGGAAGATCAGAAGGACAAAGAAGGAAAAGCTCTAGAAACTCCATCTCCTCCATCTTCCCCTTCTTATTCTTCTACTACTGTTAATCCTTTCAAGAGCAAGTCTAAGCCTATTATTAAACTGGATGTGAAATTTGAATTGCCTAAGTACTATGGGGAGTTAAATGCCAAAAAGTTAGATGATTGGATCCAACAGGTAGAATTGTACTGTAGGATTCAAGGCCTAGTAGAAGATGCTTCTAGGATCCAATTAGCCACTCTTCGGTTGGGAGGTATAGCTCTCACTTGGTGGGAGAGTAGGACTCGGGCAAAAATTGCTCGCCATGATAAGGTTAATATGACTTGGATGGAATTTGTTGATGCCTTTAAAAAATATTTTTACCCTTTAGGTTATATGCAACAATTAACAATGAATTGGAAAACCTTTAGGCAAGGTAAGGGTTAGTCTATCCAAGATTACACCCATGAGTTTAGAAAAAAGGCTATTGCTTTAAATGTTCCATTGTATACTTAGGATACATTACTTAAGTACATAGGTGGTTTGCATTCTTACCTAAAACATACTATTCTAATGTTGAATCCTAGTAATTTGGATGAAGTGTCAGTCCAAGCCACTCATTTAGAGTCAAGGGGTAAGAACAATTTCAATGAAAATTTCTCAAAGAAACCATATAAGTTTGAGGGGAAGTCTAAGGGTAAAGACAAAGACAAGGATAAAGGAAAAGGGAAGAAGATAGCTACAGTTAAGAGGAAGGGTGATAAGTCCACGTGCTCCCATCGCAAGACAGAGGGGCATGACAATTCGAAGTGTTGGAAGTTGCATCCAAAATTAAAGCCGAAAAGATATAGAGGCAATAAAGGCAAGCAAAAGACTGTTGCAGTGATTCAAGAAGATCTTAGATTCGACTCTGGAGATGAAACAAAAATTGTTGTTGTCGGGGTCCAAGGTAAAGGGAAAGGTATAACTCTCTCTTCTAATGCAAATGTTTCTAATGCAAGTACAAGTAAAGTATCTACTCCTCCTAAAGTTGATAAACAATGGAATGAATTGTTTCATATTCGAGTTGTAACTAAGCACACTAAGATTGACACGTTGTTTGATATAGGTTCTCAAGTCAACTTAATATCCGAAGAGGTGGTAAAGAAAATTAATCTAGCTACAACACCTCATCCAAAGCCATATTCACTTGGATGGGTTTGCAATGATGCTCAACTACAAGTAACAAAACAATGTAAATTGAGATTTGCTATCACTGCAAGCTTTGTTGATGAGGTAGAGGTAGATGTTGTTCCTTTGGATATTTGTGGGCTTGTGTTAGGGAGTCCTTATATGTATGACATAAAAGCAATCTTTTATAGTGGGGAGAATAAATATCATATTTTTAAGGATGGGATAGAATACATTGCATGTGCACACAAAGTTAAGACTAATATTGCACTAGTCAATGCTGGTAAGATGAAAAGGTTGGTCAATTATAGTAAGAAATTTGTATTAATGCTTGTAAAACCCAAAGAGGATGAAAAAGCTAAAGCATTTAAGGGGTGTGATCTAGAATGTAAAACTGAGATGGTAAAAATAGTTTATGCTTATGATGAATTATTTTAGCAGCCAAAGGGGTTGCCTCCTAAGAGAGAGATACAACATGAAATCTAGTTGCAGTAGAATGTGCCTCTTCCAAACATTGGCATGTGTCGCTTATCAGTTTTGCAGAATGAAGAAATCAAAAAGCAAGTTCAAGAGTTGGTTGAAAAGGGAGCCATCCTTCCTAGTACATCTCCTTGTGGTTCTCCAATTGTGTTGGTTCCAAAGAACGATGGGTCTTGGAGAATGTGCATCGACTATCAAGCCCTGAACAAGATAATGGTAAAGAACAGGTATCCTCTTCCCTGTATTGATGATTTACTTGATCAATTAAAACATGCAGTTTATTTCTCTAACTTAGACTTGCATAGTGGATATCATCAGATAAGAATTGCAGAAGATGACATTTGGAAAACTGCATTTAAGACAAAACAGGGACTATTCGAGTGGTTGGTCATGCCCTTTGGGCTATGTAATGCACCAACTACATTTATGAGAGTCATGAATGATGTCTTTTGTCCTTTTATTGATGATTTTTTCATAGTCTATTTAGATGATATTCTTGTATTTAGTCGAACTTGGGAAGATCATGTAAGTAATATAAAGAAAGTTTTTGATGTATTGAGAAAAGAAAAACTCTTTGTAAAGATGTCTAAATGTGAATTCGCTAAGACATCCTTAGTGTACTTAAGCCATGTCGTAGGTGGTGGTTAATTGAAAGTAGACCCTACGAAGGTTGAAGTTATTGTAAAATGGCCTAAGCCAAGTACAGTCACTGAAGGTAGAAGTTTCTTAGATGCAATCCAGTATTGGAGGAAGTTAATTGCAAACTTCTCCTACATTACATCACCATTGCACACATTGACCAGTACGAAGACAACTTTTTAGTGGGGAGGTCCATAGCAAAAAGGCCTTCAACACTTTGAAGGAAAAGTTGAGCACAACACCAATTTTGGCTTTACCAGATTTACACCAACCATTTCGAGATCGAGACAAATGTGAATCGATTTTCTATGGGAGCAGTGCTAATGCAAGGAGGTAAACCAATCTGATATCACTTTGAAACCTTTGCAGGTGTAGTAATTAACTATCCTACTTATGATAAGGAACTTTATACATTAGTTCAGAGTTTTAAAAAATGGAAACACTACTTAATGGGGAAAGAAACTGTAATCTAGACTTATCACCAACCACTTCAGTACTTGCACTCACAGCCTAAACTGCAACAAAGTAGGCACTTTAGGTGGATGGTTTTTCTTCAACAGTTTCATTTGGTAATTAAGTATAAGAAAGGTGTCCATAACAAAGTAGCAGATATGTTGTCTATGCCTCCTATTATGAATGATTTGATTATCCTTAAAGGTAGTTCCATGGTACATGAAAGTTTTCAAGAACAATATGCTAATGATGAAGACTTTAAGGAAATCTATTCAGCTCTAATTGCAGGAAAACATGTAGAAGAGAAAGATTACTATGTGTAGGATAACTTGTTGTATCATTTAGGAAAGTTATGTATTCCAAAATGTGAGTAGGCACAGGTAATCAGAGAAGCTCACACGCACGAATTGCAGGATACTTTGAGGTAAGCAAAATAATAACTCAATTGCAAAAATATTGTTAATGGCCTCATATGCAGGAAACTGTATCCAAATACATTAAAGGATGTGTAATGTGTGCAACAAGTAAACCTAGCAATAGGAAATTGGGATTGTACACACCTTTACTTGTACCATCTCATCCATGGGAAATTGTTTCAATGGATTTTTTCAGGGGGCTACCAATGTCTAAGAAGGGACATGATTATTTGTTTGTAGTAGTTGATCTGTTTAGCAAAATGTGTATCTTAGTGCCTTGTAAAAAATAGGTCACTCTTGAACTGACAGCTCATATGTACTTTCAATTTATATGGGTTCATTTTGGGTTACCTGCTTCTATTGTATCAGATCGAGATTCTTGATTCTTGGGGGAATTTTGGTCAACATTGTGGGAACTCATGGACACTAGACTAAAGAAGAATACATCCTTCCATTTGTAGACCGACAGACAAACAAAGGTAGTGAACAAGATAGTGGTGCATCTTCTTCGAGGTTACTACAATAAGCATCCCAAGTTGTGGGATGAAAATCTACACTATGTGCAACACACATACAACCATGCAACACACTCTTCTACAAAGAGATCTCCTTTCGAGACTTGTTTCGGGTATCTTCCAAAAACACTGATGGATTTTTATTTTGGGAAGGATGATGTTGAAGATGGAGGCCATGATGTAGAGAAGGCTTTAAAGTTCATCCAGAAATTCCAAGCAATTCATCAGGCAGTGGAAGCATAGTTGGAGAAGATCCAAGCCAAATATGAGGCTTGACATGATAAGCATCACATTGATCATCATTTCCAGGTTGGAGACAAAGTTTGGTTACATATCAACAAGGAAAGAATGCAAGGCGAAGGAAGGAAGCTCAAGCCGATTCGGTATGGTCCCTTTGAAATCTTGGAAAAGATTGGAACCAACACCTTCTGCCTTAATTTTCCTTCGTACATGCACATCTATTCAGTTGTCAATGTTGAGAATTTGAAGTTGTACAAGCCTCCAATGATACTGGATGAAGACACAGACATTCAGGTTCCATCAATTGATGATCTTTCACCAGAGTACATGTTAGAGTTGCCAAAGGATGTCATCTTAGATAGGAAAGTCAGGACTTCACAAAGAGGAGTTGTTGAATACCTTAAAGTGGGATTGAAGGGGAATACAAGTAAGCAATAATGGATGGAGATTGGTAAAGTGAGGGAACTTTACCCTCACTTTCATTCTGAGTAATCAAGATTTTAGAGGTCCAAAAGCTCTCTAGCGGGGAACACTGATCCAGGGGGATACTTTTTCAGTGAAAATCAAAGTGTCTCAATTGCTCCAAAATTTTGCACCATGTTGAAGAGCTCTGAATTCTGAGTCCAACGCAACATGAATGGGCTCAAAAGGAGTCTGTACACCCAAGATTTGGCCAGTCAAAGTATGGGTCAAATAGGCACTTGAGGCCATCCAAAAAGGCAAAAAAATTCACTATCTCAAAATTTGACAAAAATGACACAAAAATGAAGAGCTCATCGACATGAACCCAACGCCACTCATTTCACCAAAATTCAAGCTCGTATGTGCAAGTTAAGCCAAGTCAAAGGTTGCAAGTTCCATGGTTGACTAGTTGTACAGACGATGTCATCAACATACCGATGTGGCAGTTCGTACGGTACAACAAATGAGTTGGACAATTCATATGATGACATGTGGAAGGTCGTACATTCAGACAGGTGACGTGGCAAGCGATGTGGCACTCTGTACTGGTGACTGTACAACTTGTGTGGCGGACGTGTGGCGATTGATGTAGCAGTACTAGCAAATTAGAGGGCGCGATGTGGCCCTATCACAAGGCACCATGTGGCACCCTTTATCTTCCTCCCTCTGGCATGGTTGCAACAGTTCACTAAAATTGTATAGAGGGGGGATTCAACCCTTGCACCACTCGGACGCTACGCAAAGACTTCACCGTTAGACCCCACAACGACCGCTTACCCATATACGATGGTCAGTTTGTTTTGTTAACAAACAATTCTAAATTTGGTTTTAAAATAGAAGGCTGGGGGGGTCAAACCTTTGACCTCGTCGGCCCCAAAATATTAACCTACCACTAGGCCATTGAGCGGTTACGAGATAATAGCAGGTTGGATGGATTTTGATGAAGCCGAAAAACTTAAAAACCTCTTTTTAAAATTTTTTTCACCCATATATATAAAAATTAAATCCCCAAATCTATTAAAGGGATTAAAATAAACCTCCTAAAGCTCGAAAAATAAAATATTAAGGGGCTCTAATATATAATAAAGATTTTTTAAAGAAGATTATATAGGGGAATAAGTGATTTTAATATGTAAATAGGGGGATTGGTTGAAATTATTACTTGTAAAGGGAGATTTTGTAATCATATGGTTAAAGACCATATTGGGTAAAAATTTTGTATAAAAAAGGGTGGAAATGGGAGAGTTAGGCATCCAGGTGATGAGTAAAGAGAGAATGATCGGAAGACTTTTGTATCCATTTATGTGCAACAAGGGAATGTTGTCGTTGTGTTGGAAGGAAATGGAGTTGTAATGTTGTTGAGCCTTGTAATCCTAATTTTGGAGCATAATAGGATCGGTCACTCTGTTGGAGAGGGGCCTAGAGACATAGCCAACACGACGAACTCTATTATCAACTTGCATCCTTTCTTCTTTCTCTTTTCTCTCTTTAATTATGTCCATCACATTTCTTATGCTTTGTTCATTTAAGCATTTCAATTGTGTTAATTCATTTTTAAAGCTTCAATCAATCGTTGTAATAGTTAAGTGTTCATAGAAATTGTCATAGATCCTAATTCAGATCATAGATCTTGCGTGAAATGGCTTGATTGGGTGCTTGACTTGATGCTTGAAAACTTGAAACCTACATCACAATGTTAGCTCCAAAAATGCATGAATGCAAATAACTTTGACATGATGATCTTGATCTTGATTGCTATAATAATTGATTGAAATTTTCTCTTTAGTTCTCTTGACAATAATATTTGCTCTTGTGAAGTTCACCTCTAGCTTGTTAGATTTCTTAGGATTTGAATTTGATAAAAAGACCTTGCATTTATAGGTAATTTTCTATTTTTTTAACAATTAAACATCAAAGGCCAACAATTGCAATTTGAATTTGAATCATAAAAATTCCACCAAAAACATATTAAAAAATGGGGTCCTAAACTTTAGGAGGACCCATTCGCCCTTGGGTGAATGGGTCCTAGGCCCTAAACCTAGGACATGTATTTTCCAAGATGTGTAATTTGATGTTTGCAATTATTTAATGTAGGCTCCCCTTTTGGAAAATGAAATTAATTAGGATTTTAAATGCATAATTGGGTCAATTAGAGGCTTAATTAAGTCCAATCAATTAAAGGGATGCAAACATAGTGTGAAGACGTAAAGGAGTACATTTTTGACACTACAACTCTTAAGAGAGGGGCCAACTCAATCAAATAAGGATTATTCTAGATTAGCAACAGGGGATCTGATGCCCTCTTTTGGCTTGATTCTTGGGATGGACACCCCCCAATTATGACTAGTCATCCTCATCTTCAACATCTTTATCTTCACTTCTAGGAGGTTAATTCGTCTAGGTGTGTGGCTTCAAAAAACTTAAGAGGATGGGTCAGGTTGAGGTGGCTAATTGGAAAGAGTGACAATTATGACCTATAAGGGGATCTGAGGAGGATTGCAAAGAGTTGTCAAAAAAGTTAGTAAGAAAATCCTATAGTTTTTTGCTAAGAAATGATGTACTGGCTTGGGGTCTTGATTCTAAGGGGGTGTTTTCGGTAGCAACGGGCTATCAAGAGTTGGATAGGAGAAAATACGGAGGAGATGAAGTCCCTTGGTGGAAGTATGTGTGGAACACATTTGTGTGGCCTAAATAAAATTTCTTCTTGTGGTTAGTTGCTCATAATAGGTGCCTCACTTGGGATAATCTTCGGAAGGGAGGCTTTCAGGGGCCTTCTATTTATATTATCTATGGCAACAACGAGGGATCCTCCTCACATTTATTTTTCTAATGTTCCTTCCCTAGAGATATTTGGCACCTTTGGTGGGGGTTTTGGAGGTAGCCATGTGTACATGCTTTATCTTTTATGGAATTCTAGAGGACTATGGGGAGGTTGCTTGCTAATACCTTTTATCTCTAGTTGGCTTGGGCCATTGGGCCTTCATGCATACTTTGGCAGATCTTGTTGGAAAGGAATTATATGATTTTTTAGGACAAGAGGTTGTCTAGCCTCCAAGTATGGAAAAGGATTCTTGGCTGCTTCAAGAGACTATCCCTACTAAGTATGGGGTGGGTACCCCCTTAGATGTTTGTACAGAGGCTGGGTCTAGTTGGAATTGGCTCAAGGAGGAGATGACTTCCCAATAGGAAAATTTGAAGAGAAGGAAGATGGACTCTGCCTCCTAATGGGATCTTGAAGATTAACACTGATGGGTCCTCCATGGGAAACCCTAGACTTGCTGGGGTTAGGGGAGTGGGGAGAGATAGTGTTGTGGTTATCATCTTCTTCTTCTCCATTTATCAGGGTCATTAGACCAATAATTTTATGGAGGCTTTGGCTATTATTATTGCCTTAGATTCTTAGTTGTTGGTTAATTGGTTGAATAAGCATAATTTAGATGAGGTGAATTGATAGTTGTCTTCAATTATCCAACAAATACATCATTTAAGCAAATCTCTTGACTTGGTGCAATTTGTTCATATTTTGAGGGAGTGAAACAGTGTTGCTAATTACTTGTCAAAATGGGCTTCTGAGTATAGGGTAAATTGGAGGGTAGGCAATTGGGAGCATCTTTTGAGGGATTGTGTCCATAAGTTGAAGGTGTTGATTCAAGAGGATATTGAAGGTCATTGAGTGGGTTAGTTGGGACCATTTTGGTTAGTTCTTGGTGCTCTTTGATTCTTGTTTGTTTGGCGAGCTTAGTGAGCCACTTTTTATTTGGTGTTGGTTATTTGGTTGTATTGCTTTACTCTTGGTTTGAATAAATTTTTACCCCGCTTTTATTAAAAAAATTAAGAGATTACATTGTGGAAGTTGATAGATCCAGTTATTAGCTCATTTTATATTGCTTTCATACATACTTTTAGACACTTTTGGATATACTTTCCAAACAATACTACCTTTTCATACTTATTATGTAGACTTGGACCTAAAATATAATGATGGAAATATGGTTGTGACGTAATAGTTTTGCATGGTTTATATGTAGATATGCATGAAATATGGATGGAATTATATGTTTTAATTATGATAGTTTTTTGTACATGATTTTTGAATTAACCTTTTTGTAGCCAAGGAGGAACTGTAGCACGTAACAGTTGAAAGCTAAACCCACAACAAAAGGAAGACTAGGACAGTAAAACAGGGGAGTTCCAGATTAAGCTAAATGTGATGATTTCTGATTAAAGACAATTGATGGAGGTTGAACATGCATCATTATAACAAGTTAATAAGTGTTGAAGAAGGACTCCTTTACTAATAGGATTTTGACAACTATTTGTGTGTTTACATGCAATTTTGTTTTACAAAGTTTTAATTCTATTATGATTCTTCTTTCTTTTTAGTTATGGTTTGAATAATTCAATCTTAACTATATGCTCTGGTATTTATGAGTGGAATTTAATGATTGTGGTTAGTTGTTGCTTTGAATAAGATTCCCTTATGCTTGTATATAGCCGTGGGTTAAATCCTTAAATCAATTAGTTGGTTTCTTTTTAGTCTTTCATTATCAATTATTTTCAATTTCAAGACATGATGAATATTCAGAATGATTGAATACAATATGTGAGAAGATCTTATGTAATATTTCATGATATGCAATGAATGAAGTCAATTTCACTGGGTGCATAGAATCTGTTAGTTAGATTTGGTTTCAGTTAAGTGAGAACAACCACTTGAGCGGCCCACTCAAGGTAACTATTCTTCACTTCATTTTCTAGTTGTTTATTTATGTTTAATAGTTGTTTTATATTTGAACTATATGCAATTTAAACTATAATCTCATACTTTTCTTATTGGTAATGAATGTTCATGAGCATGCATGTAATGGTTAACCAATATTACTTCGAAGGTTAATTTAACTAAGTCATTAGTTTTTATCATTTTTGAGTTAATACAGTAATATTTTATTAGTAATAGTCCAGTTACAGTTTAAATTGTAGGTACTCGTGGCCATTAGTTTGAGTTTATGTCTTTTAATTTTTTCATAATTTTGTGAATTTATAACAATTAGAATAACTTGAATAATATAGCTTAGGTAGTTTTGAGTCTTTAAAGGCATATACAATGTTGCACCATCACAAGTTTACAAACCTTGGGTTGAAATTTTAATATAGTCTTTGCAATGTTGAGTGGACTGTTCAGTTAGATAAATCTCTAAATTGTGTTGGTTCTACCAAGTTTGCAATACATTAGTTTAGACTCTACATTTTGGCACCATTGCTGGGAATGGTGCTATCTTTATAGACTTATTTTTATAGCTTTCATAGTTTACATTTTATTTTCAACATTAGGACTATTAGACTTAATCTTTTTCAACACGAGAAGATAAATGAACATTGTGCAGGACCGCAATTATATAAAGCCATATTTCATGTATGCAGAGGTAGAGAGATTCTTTGGGTAGATTCCTTCACTTTTCATGCCAAGAAGCCATAGCAGAAATTGGTGAGCCTGATACTTAGAGTGAGGGTAATACAAAAGAAGAAACTTCCTTATCACCAAAATCTACTACACTTACAAAGGGAACATACCACACCATGGTGGATGCAGTGGATGATGATCCTTGGCGTGTAACATTTGAGGTCCCAATCACTAACTAGGAAAGGGTTGTAGTGTTGAAGAACAACCCTCCTTTATCCTTACCAGTCTTTTATGGGTTAATGATTGAGGACCCATACATATTTCTTGTATGTGGAGGCAAAGAGATTCTTTGGGTATATTCCTTCCCTTTTCACACCAAGAAGCCATAACAAAAATTGGTGAGCCCAGTACTTAGAGCAAGGGTAATACTAAAGAAGAAACTTCCTTATCACCAACATCTACTACACTTATAGAGGGAACACACCGCACCATGGGGGATGCAGTGGATGATGATCCTGAATGTGCAACATTTTAATTCCCAATCACTAACCAAGAAAGGGCTACAGTGTTGAAGAACACCCCTCCTTCAACCTTACCAATCTTTTATGGATTAATGACTGAGGACCCAAACACATTTTGTTTGAATTTGATGTCCTGCGCAAAATTTATGACAATAATTTTGATGCTCATAGGCTCAAACTCTTCCCTGCAACTCTAAAAGATGCAACCTTAAGATGGTTGATGGGATTAGGTAGGGATGTTGTTCTTGATTGGGACACTATGAAGACATTATTCTTAGAAAAGTATCAGGACTATTGTAGGGGACCTGATAGGGGGAAAGATGACATTTTCAGAATATCACAAAAGGATGATGAGCTATTAGAAGATTATGTGGAGAGATTTTAGTTTTCTTTGAAGAAAAATCCCCAAAATAAATTATCAGAAGAGTCCCTCAAGTTAGTCTTTTTGAGGGGAGTCAATGATGACTGTATCAATTCCCTTAACCTCATTGGATAGGGAGATATTTCCCAATACCATTTCAAGACATTTGTAAGGCCTGTAGGAATTATTCTAGGACCTTCACTAAAAGGCCGAGAGGAGATATGACATCCACTATTGGTAAATCATCTATAGGGGTTTCAAAGATAGAATTGAGTAATCCGTTATCCAACATGAAGGAGGAAATTATAATCCATTTAGCAACTCGTTTGGATACTCTCCAAATCAAGAAGAAGCAAGAGGAAGCTGAGGCCATGCTCACTCAATGTTGTCCAAGCTGTAGGGAAAGAAAAGCAAACTATAAATGCAAGAGAGTGGCTAGTATCTAGCAAGAAATTTTGAGAAACCTAATTTTTAGCCAATTGAAGGAGATGATGGAAAACTCTTTTATATAGCACAAAGGATGCCATGGAAACAAAGTAAAGGTATTCCATAAGACCCCCTTAGCTTTAATTCATCCTTTCCTATTGGGAATCAAAACTTTTCTGCTTGGAACTCTCAGCCCTGGCCAACAAACCAAAATTAGTGGCAAAACCCTTAATAATGGCCATAACCCTAGCAAAATTGGAACCAACAACAACCAAATCCTTGGGCAGAATTTTTTTTAGGGTTCCAATTATAATCCATAATGGCCAACACAGCAAAATCAGTGACAGCCTCAGTGGCAAAAAGGTCAGCAATGGCAACAACAAAACATGAACTATCAACAACCTATGCTTCCACCTCCACAACAACATCAAGCTATTATGTCTCCATCAAATCTTGCATCCTAGCCACCAAATCCACGGTAAATACCTACCCAACCTACACCTAACCCTAATAATAAGCTTGTTCAACATGCTTATACTAACAAAGCTATGCAATACCCCACTTATGGGGTAGAGGTGAGTGATGTCCACCTCAGATTAGGAAAACAAATTGTTGGACCTTCATCCCCTCAAATTATAGAGATGAAGGATAAAGAAACTACAGTTGAAGCTTCAAACAAAATACCTTTGGAACTTGAGTCAAATCAAGTACACCAAACTACCTCAAGTCTAAAGCTCCCTTTTCCTGAATGCCTAGCTATTCAAAAACATCACACACAGGCTAAGTCAGACCTCTTGGGTCAATTAAAACATGTGAGGATCAAGATACCACTCATCCAAGCTATCAAAGACATCCCTATTTATACTAAAATTGTAAGGGACCTATGTCTTAAGAAACCAGGAAGGAAAAGAAAGGATCCTCAAACAGTCCATGTCCTTGGAAACCTTGTAGATATCATGTTAGGGAACATAAATGTCCCTAAGTATACAAACCCTAGTAGTCCAGTAGTGGACGTCAAGATTAATGGAATCCTTATTAAGAACACTTTGATAGACTTGGGGGAAACAATCAATGTTCTGACTAAGGAAACAATGCATATACTTTAGTTAGCCAACCTCAGACCCACACAAACTATTTTACAGCTAGCTGAGAGGTCAACAATCAAGCTTGAAGGAATCATTGAAGACTTAGTTATTGTATTGGATTCTTGGGAATATCTTGTTGACTTTATAGTTTTACAACCAAAGGTTAATCTTGCAGGCTACCCACTCATCCTAGGAAAACCTTGGTTAGCTACAACCAATGCATTTATAGGTTGTAGGTCTGACAATATAATAATATCTAATGGGACAGTGACCAAGAAATTGGTCCCCTATCCTCCAGCCCAACCTTATGCTGATCTTGAGCAAACTATTTGGCCCACTTTGGATGAGGAAGATAACTACTCTCTACAAACATTAATGACCATAGAACACAACCCTTTATTAGATGATTAGGATGAAGATGAGCTCATTGCTCACATCATCTAGAATGACCACGATAGGAACCCATAGCAACAAGACTATCTCGCATGCTTACAAGACCCCTTGCAAAGTATTATACCCACCAATTCTTCAGAAGAAATATCTCAAATTTTCCACTCCTTACTACCACAACAGTGTGTACCAATCATTTCAAACCTTGACCTCTCATCTGTACAAGAATCATCCAAGTAATTAGAAGTTATGCTAGGAAAAATGTTGAACATAAACAATTCCTTGATTAAAGAGCAACAAAATTCCCTGCACACGATGCTACACACACACACATAGTAGCATATGCATAAGATTACCATGATATGAAAGGAATAGATCCTAATCTATGTATGCACAAAATTTATATCAATGATGGTTATAGACACATTCGATAGTCTCAAAGATGGATGAACCCTACCTTGAGAGAGAGTGAAAGCTAAACTTCAAAAACTCCTTGACGTAGGTTTTATTTATCCTATATCAGATAGTGAATGGGTCTCACCTTTGGTCATTGTTCCCAAGAAAGGTGGAAAATAGAGAGTTTGTGTAGGCTACAAGGAACTGGATACAACAACTAGGAAGGACAACTTTCCTTTTCCCTTCATAGATCAAGTAGTTGATTCCTTAGCTGGGAAAAAGTATTTTTCATTCCTAAATGGTTTTAGTGGTTATAATCAAATAAAAATTGCTCCAGAAGATCAGGAAAAAACTACATTCACATGTCCTTGGGGTACTTATGCTTACTTTGTTATGCCCTTTGGCTTATGCATGCTCCAACTACCTTTCAAAGGGTAGTCCTCAACATCTTTTCTGATTATGCACATGACTGTATGGAGATAAACATGGATGATTTCACCACATATATGGAGACATATGAGGAAGCTCTCACTAATCTAGAAAAAGTATTGAAAATAAGTAAAGAACACAACTTGCCACTCAACAATGAGAAGTGCTTTATGATGATGACACGAGGAATTGTTTTAGGGCACTTCATATCTAGTGTAGGGATTCAGGTTGATCCACACAAAATAGAAATTATATCTACATTACCTATTCCAAAAAAGCAAAGGGATATCAAAAGTTTCCTTGGCCATGCAAGCTACTATAGGCGGTTTACTAAAGACTTTAGTAAAATTGTTGCACCATTGTTTGTTTTACTAGGCAAAGACATTGAATTTGAGTGGACATCAAAGTGCTAACACTCCTTTGAAGAGCTAAATAAAGCCTTGACTCAAGCACCTATTTTGAGGGTACCAAATTGGACCTTACCTTTTCATATACATACAAATGCTTCAGAGTTTGCTATTGGAGCAGTTTTGGGCCAGCAAGAAGGTAATAAAGATTATGCAATTTACTACATCAGTAAGAATCTTCAAGGAGTATAATTGAACTATATTGTTACTGATCTAGGAGGATCCAAAAGACCAAAAATTTCATAGTCTCAGAATTTGATGAAGCGGGCATTATATCATAGAGCTTGTCAACACGATCTTGACGCAACTTGAATCATGTCAAAAGGAGACCATACGCTCAATATATGCTCAGTCAAGAGGCAAGATGCAAGGTCAAAAAATGATCATTTCAGAATGGTCAAAAATGATGTCAAATCAAAGAACTCGACAAGATGATTTCGATGTCACTCATTTCATGTCAAATGGAGCTTGTACGCCGAAGACATGGCCAGTCAAAGTTGAGGGTTGACTATGTTAGCTTGGCAGTATTATGATGACATTAGCATGTTGATCAAGATAGTCGTACGATGACATGGACCAATCAGATGCTGACATGTGGCATCTATATGATGACTTGGAATATGAGTCAATGGTGAGGTGGTAACACAGTTAGTGAGTACAATCAACATGTAGATATGAGGTGGACTAATTAGGAAATGACACGTGTCATATGCGAGAACAAATAGAAACATGCCACGTGGCACCTCTGGCAACCTCCAATGTTGAACGGTGTGCTAAAATCTTGGTTGGGGATTTGATCCTCCAACCTACATCATGCTAGAATTGCACTCCACCAATGCGCCACACAACCACACTTTAACTATATTTGGGCACTAGATCATTTTATTGAAGAATAAGACCTATTTGGGGGGTCCAGTGGGTCAAACCGCCGACCCCTCCCCCACAAAATTTGCACACTACTGTTGAACCAATGGATATTTCAGCAATGTAAATGGATGCTTATCATTTTTATTAAAAGATAGTTGTGGTAAAGAGTTAAAAGAGGGGTCAGGTAAACTAACACCCCAAAAAAAACCATAAAACTTTTAATAGCCCGATATAATAAAAGGTGTAAGGGGCTTATAAAAGTTTTTTAAAGAATCTTTAAAGATTTAATTATATTTCTATAGGGATTGATAAAATATATCAAGAGCTCGATGAATATGAGCCTAACAAAATAAGATTCTGATTTTTAAATTAGAGATATGACAAAATATCATTGTAACCCCTTATTAGAAAATGAAGATGTATAAAAGGGGGGAATTTTGCTCTTTGGGGGAATCAATTTTCTTCTAGGAGAGGAATTTAGGCATATTGGGAGGAGAGTTTGAAGACTAGTGTTTTCACAAAGGCACTTGGAATTTTCAATCCTTTAAGTGTATTTGGAATATCATTGTAACCCCTTATTAGAAAATGAAGATGCATAAAAGGGGGGATTTTTGCTATTTGGGGGAATCAATTTTCTTCTAGGAGAGGAATTTAGGCATATTGGGAGGAGAGTTTGAAGACTAGTGTTTTCACAAAGGCACTTGGAATTTTCAATCCTTTAAGTGTATTTGGATGTGATAGTGTCTTTTTGTGTTGAGGGAGATTGTGAAGAAACTATAATGCAGGTCTAAAGCTTAGATGTTGTACATAAGCAGTTGAAACTTGGCATCATTAATAAAATAGTTCCTCATTGAGAAGCGGACCCAGAGACGTAGCTTGAACATAAGGGTGAACTCTGTTATCAAATTTCTTGTTATCTCTCTTTAGTCTCTCTATTTCCTCTATTATTTATTTCAACATTTTTATCCTTTCTTTGAGTTTTAATTACGTAATTTAAGTAATTAGTTAATGTTCTTAGTTTGAGTAAAGGATTAAGTGAACTCAAATCTATAATTTCAATGGTTAAATAAACATAACCACACAATTATGTTGCAGTCAGGATAAATCTATAATTAGGAGTTAAGTGCAAATTATCTTTGTAACCCTTTTAATTACATATTAGATACAGAAAAGGAGATGCTTGTAGTGGTGTATGCCATTAATAAATTTGGGCATTACATTACTGGTTATTCATTTTTTTGTCTGTACAAACCATAAAACCATCATATACTTGATGAACAAGCTAGTAGTGGGAGGTAGATTTGTAAGATGGTTGCTCCTTCTACAAGAATTTGACATTACCATAGTGGAAAAACTTGGTAAAGCTAATGTAGTAGCAGATTTTTTGTCAAGGTTGCCAACACAATCAACTGAAGGAGTGGTGGATGATTCATTCCCAGATGAACACTTATTTTCTTTAAATGTACATATCCCCTGGTATGTTAATATTGTCAATTATCTAGTAACATGGTAGATTCCACCACACTTTTCTCCAAGGTAAAAGAGGTAGTTGGTACACAAATGTTTTCCATACTCTTGGGTATCAGGATATTTGTTTTACATTGGCCTTGACAACATTATGAGAAGGTACATAAGGGAAGATGAAATATTTGATATCATGAAGGCTTGACATGATTAGCCACATGGAGGTTATTTTGTAGCAAAAAGAACAACCTTTAAGATCCTCACAACTGGCTATTATTGGCCAAATTTGCACAAAGATGTTAAATATACCAGGAGTTGTGATAGGTGCCAAAGGATGGGAATACCAACAAAGAGTGATGAAAGCCATTGCAGCCTCAGTTAACACTAGGTCCTTCTGAAAAATGGGGTCTAGACTTTATTGGACCAATCTCACCTATTTCCAACAACAAGGAATATATTCTTGTTTGCACTGATTACTTGACTAAGTAGGTAGAAGTATAGGCCGTATAGTTTGATAGAGATGACAATGTGGATAAAGTTTTGTATAAGGATATATTTAATAGGTATGGAGCACTAAGGGAAATAGTCACTAATCAAGGTCCATAGTTTACATCTAACATCATTATAAAACTAGTTGAAGAATACCAAATTAGACACAAGAAGTCAACACCTTACCACCCTTAGGCTAATGGACAAGTGGAAGTCACTAATAAGGAAATTAAAAGTATTCTCACCAAGACAATGTAGCTATATAGGAAAGATTGGGTTGCAAGGTTACTAGAAGTAGTATGGGCATATAGAACAACCTGAAAAATGACAACTGGTTTTACACCCTATGAGTTAGTATATGGTAAGATAGTAGTCCTTCCAATTGAGTTTGAATATAAAACACTAAGGATAGCAGTGGAACTGGAAATGGACTTAACAAAACCTCAAAAGGAGAGGTTACATACTTTAAATGGATTAGATGAGATTAGAATGGAAGCAATCCATCACACTAAGGTAGTACAACAACAAAGGATGAAGTGGCATGACTAGTATATCAAAATAAAGGAATTTAATGTAGGGGACTGAGCACTACTATTGATTCAAGGTACAAAGAATTCAAGGGGAAACTCCAATCCAGGTGGTTGGGCCCCTATGAATTTATTCAAGTCTATCCTAATGGAGAATTCAAGTTACACACAAATGATGCAATCATATTTTTTCTTCTAGTTAATGCCCATAGATTGAAATTATATAAGAAACCAATGTAGGAAGATGATATTATTTTCTCCCTATTTCAATAGTATGGTGCTCACAATGGTCCTAATATAGGCTCAGATACGCAAAGTGATATTTCAACAACACATGATAGACCAGGCATTTTTGTAAGAATTGGCTATGAAGGTAGCCACCCAAGATCTAGAGGCCTAATAGAAGGCACAAGCATAAGAGAGATAGAAGCAATATGACAAGAATAAACTGTATTCTGCCAATAATGCAAATAGAATACGATGTGCTATGCAAAAGTACATAGGAGACCCCTTGGTTATATAGCCAAGGTGAGAACATAGAAGGGCATAAGATTATGACAAGTGTCACAATATTATGACATGAGACAACTATGAAAAGCTATCACTCCACCTAAAGTGGAAAAGTGATAATGTGATAATCACCACAAAAGGTGGAGAGATAATCGCATGATGTGTCTACAAAAGGTGGAAGTGATAAAGTAATGACATGTCAAGTCTACCAAAAGTGGAAATTATCCAACTACCTCCTATGTGGTCCCTAAGTAAACTTAACTAAGGTGTAATCATGACCTAGGATAAGGTACAACACTTTTAATTACACCAAGACCCCCCCTTAAGTCTAACTTAAGGAGGATGTACACAAAAGTAAACAATGCAAGATGGGTCCCAGCTACTAGGCCATGTTAGGTACCCATGTACAAATGCAATGCAATGTCTCATAAAGTAGAGAAAAGGAGAAAATCACATGGGAAAAAACTCCCCCCAAAAGAGAGATGAAACAAAACAAAAACTAAACTCAAAAAGATGAGAAGGGTAAAACCTCAAGTGAGGAAACCCCCCCCAAAAGAGAGAATGAAGAAGTCAAGTGACCTCCTCAGAAGAAACATCCCACAACCCCAAGAGAGCTCTCAAATGATGATAGATACTCTCAATGAAGGGTTTGGTGAAGATATCTACAACCTGCTCTATTGTAGGACAATACTACAAATAAATGACCTACTCCTATATCAGCTCCCGAATATAGTTCATATGAATATCGATGTGTTTGGTCCTCTGATAGTGAATCTGATTCTTCGAGATCTGGATGGCACTCTAATTTTCACAATGAATGACTATAGGACATGGAATAGTGAAGCCAAACTAAGTGAGAATGTTATAAAGCCAAATAGCCTCAGTAGCGGCATTAACAACCCCTCGATACTCAGCCTTAGTTGAAGAAAGAGCAATAGCATGTTGCTTCTTACTCTGCCAACAAATGGGGCCTGAACCAAGATGAAATTTGTAGCTAGAAGTGGACTTATGATCATCAAGATCACCAACCCAATCAAAATCGGTATATCCCACCAAGGTAAGTACTATACCTACTGCATAGTGAATCCCATGATGATGTGTACCCTGTATGTAATGCAAGATGTCTTTGGCTGCTTTCCAATGAAGCTCATGTGGTTCTTGCATAAAGCATGAAACCATACCAACTACAAAGGAAATATCAGGGCGTGTGTGAGTCAAGTAGATGAGACTCCCAACACGCTGATGATACAAAGTGGCGTCAACAAGTGGAGTAGAACACTTAGCCTCAAGCTTGACTCCTAAAAGAAAGGAAGTCGTAGCAAGCTTACAATCAGCCATGTGAAATCGAGCTAGAAGATCAAGAGCATACTTGGGCTGAGAAAGAGATATCCCAGAAGCTAATTGAGTGATCTCAATCCCAAGAAAATAGTGCAAAAGACTCAAGTCAGTCATAGAAAATATGTGCTACGAAGCAGAGTTGACACTACCAATGATGGATGAGGTACTCCCTGTAATGATCAAATCATCAACATAGAACACAAGTAGCAAGTGAGAATCATCCTATTGCAAAATGTAGACATTCGGATTTGAATGACACCTCGTGAATTCTGCTGAGAGAAGAAAGGAATCCATCTTGGCATACTAAGCCCTAGGGGCTTGTTTGAGGCCATAGATAGACTTCCTCAATCTGTAAACCAAAGAAGAATCTTGTATGAATGCTTGTGGTTTCTACATGTAAATATCCTCATGAAGATCCCCATGAAGAAATGCACTCTTTACATCCATCTAATGTACAACCCAACCATGAGTTGTAGCAATAGCAAGTGTCAAGCGAATGGAGTTCATCTTAGCAACGGGTGCAAAGGTCTCAGTATAGTCAACACCTAGAACCTGTGAGAAACCTTTTGCCACAAGCAGAGCTTTGTATTTATCCACACTTCCATCTGCTACATACTTAGTTCGATAGATCCACTTATATCAAACCATCTTTCTCCCCTTAGGAAGAGGAACCAAATCCCATGTGTGATCCTCATCAAGGAACTATACTCTTCCTCCATTGTTGAATCCCATTCAGGAATGCTTGAAGCCTCCTTAAAGGTTTGTGGATCTGAAGCACTAGCAATATAAGCATGTGGAAAATCTTGATGTTGTGACTGAGTCCTTCAAGTATCTAAAGGATCCCCAACAAGAGAACTTGCCAACTCAAGAGTTTGTCGAGCCCAACGAGGTCTAGTAGGAGATGAAGGACAAGGATCCTCAACTGCAAGTGGACCCTATGAAGGTGTGATCCTGCAAGTCAAAGTTGAGGAAGAATCATCATCTGAGTCACTATCATCACTTTCCACTATGGAGGAAGGAAGAGGAGGATTAGAGACCAAGCTAGGAGAGCTTTCCTCAAAGTGAACACTCCTCTCAATGAATAGCTTATGTGTCTCTGGATCCAAAAGTCTATATGCCTTAATACCTTCAGGATATCCAACAAAGATGCAAGGCCTACTTTGCGGTTCCAATGCCTTGCGTTTCTCTGGAGGTATGTGTGCCCAAGCTGGACAACCAAAAACTCTAAAGTGTCTCACAACCAGTTTTCTACCACACCAAGCCTCAAAAGGAGTCATACCCTTCAAAGCTTTATGGGGAACCTGATTTTGGATGTTTGTGGCACAACTGATAGCTTCTGCCCAAAATTCTGGACCAAGAGAACGAGCATGAATCATGCAGCTAGCCATCTCCTTAAGGGTTTTATTCTTTCTTTCAGCTACACCATTTTGTTGTGGAGTGTATGCAACTGAATGCTAAAGATCAATCCCCTCAAGAGTCAAAATTCCTCAAGTCTATTGTTCACATATTCCCTTCCATTGTCTGTGTGAAGAATCTTGACTTGCTTCCCTAATTGTTTCTCAACATGAGCCTTGAAGGCTAGAAATCTGTCAAATAGTTCACTCTTGTGAACAAGAAAGTAGACCCATGTGAAGCAGGAGTAGTCATCAATGAAGGTGAGGACATAACGGGCCTTGCTAAATGATGGTACTAGAAATGGACCTGCTACATCACTGTGAACCAACTAAAGAACTTCCAAAGCTCTCCAAGACTTCCCTTTGTCAGACTTCTCTTCTGGATGCTTACCCATGGAACAGCCTAAACATACACCTTCAGAAAAGATGATTTGAGGAAGTCCCATTACCATAGCCTTGGAGCTAAGCTACTGAAGATAGCAGTTTGAGATGTCCAAACCGCTCATGCCATAGCTTACTTTTTGAATTTGAATGAGTGAGAAAGGCTATAGAAGGAGACTTAGGCACAAAGTGGGAAAAAGAGTAAAGCCATGTGGTGTGATTGGCTTGTCCCACTGCAACCAAGGCATCATCCTTAAGATCTTTGACCACAACTGAATCTGGTAGAAACTCAACTTTCTTGCCATCTCCAAAGTGAGTGATTTGGTAGATTGAAAGAAGATTGGCATTCAAGTTAGGAACATAGAGAACATTCTCAAATGTTCCATTATCCATGGCAACCGAACCTTCACCTTCAACTTCCACTTGGGTATCATCTCCTATGAAGATGTGAGGTACCTTAGATGGCTCCAAAGAAGAAAATTGTTCCCTTGAAGAACCCATATGATGAGTGGCACCCGATTCAAGTATCCATTGCTATGAAGAACCTGAAGTAGCCACAAATGCTTGCCCTTTTCCTTTTGATTGTGAGAAAGTGGAAGGAGATGAATCCTTCTTCTTGTAGGAAGATGGCAAATTGATGTTGTTCTTCTTGATAATTTTTGTCAACTCATCAATTTACTTAGTGTGGCAATGATTCTCATCATGACCAAACTTCTTGCAATATGAACAAGTTGGTCTCTCCTTCTTGCTTGAATTTCCCTTCTTGGGAGAAGATGAAGAATTCCCTTGTTGTGGAGAGGATGATTGTGCTTTATCTTGTTGTTTCTTTGGATTAGATTGCTTCTGCTTCTTGTTGGAACCCTCTCCTTGAGTCCCTTGATTCCCTTGATTAGCCACCAAAGCTTTGGACTTTGAAGACTTGAGAACCCCCATGCTTATCAACTTGGCTTGCTCTAACATCAACATTTCTATGAATGCATCAAATGAAGGCATAGTGAAAGAACTACCCACTGTCAAGCGATGGGTTTGGAAGCTAGAAACAAATGTTGCATATTTTGATGGAAGCTTTCCCAACAAATTGTAGACCAACTGTGCATCCTTCTTATCAATGCCACAATCCTTAAGCTGTGCTCTTAACTCATTTGCTTTAGTGACATAGTCTTGGATTGTATCAAAATTCTTGAGATCTAACATTGTGAGATCATTGTCAAGCTGATAACCTCTAATCTCATCAACTTTTCCATACAATTGACCAAAATTTTCCAAAGCCTCTTTGATTGTTTTACACTTTTAAATTTGAAAGATGAGATATTTTGATACATATTTCCTTTATGTTCCAAGAGCCATAGTATTTTTAGTGAGCCAATCCATATGAGCAACAAGATCAGCTTTAGGATCAGATGATGCAAGAACAGTTCCATCAATATAATGAGTTAATCCTTTTTCCATTAACTTACTCCAAGCGTTAATTTTCCAAGAAGCATAGTTATGTGGAGTTAACAAAGGAAACTTAGGAGAACCCATAGCAGAAAAATGAAAGAGAACAAGATGGAGAGAGGCACAATCACACAAGACACCCCCCCAAATTCACTTAATCAAAGTATCCCCCCAAAAAAGATGATTTGGCACTTTATACTTAGTGCGTGTACAATGGCCACTTGCAAGCCAAGCAAAGTGGGCTTCTGATTTTCAATGTTTTACAATAGCCTTTAGTAGGCTACAACAGACTCAAATGACTAATACAAAAGACCAAACTGAGATCTTATCTTTACAAATGCCAAAATAGGCCAAAAATGACCAAGTGTTGAAAGTATAATTTCTGATCACAATCACTACAAACTGATAGCACCACTATGAATTTAGAAAAAATCATGCAATTTCAAAAAAAATGGCACCTGAAAAGGAGTTCATATGAGCCTGAATGGAGCCCCGGAAGTTGCAAAAACTGTGACAATTCAGCTACACCTAAGAGAAATCAAATTTTCTCAAAAATTCATGCACCAAAATCATAAAATAATTCCACCACTATGAAGTACATGAAAAATTATCCCAAAACAAAAAAAAATTGCACCAAAAAAGGCCTCAAAATGACCAAGATATGAGCCTCAGAAGTTGAATTGCAAAACTGAAAACTCAATCCATGAGGGGGTCCAAAATTTTCAAAAAATTGTCGATGTAATGCTGACGTCAGTAACTCAGGGCATTAAATTTGACGCATGTCTGGCCATCGCACGTTGCAAGTAATTAAAATTGACAGTCGTTTGCCCGCCAAGGTCGCCGTCAGACACCTTGCCGAAATATTCAACAAATGACGAAATATGCTCGAGTCGATGGTCGAGATCTTGTACTGTGTAGAGAATTTGAAGTATATTTCGATCAACGAAATCTTCAACTTTTCTGTCGCCGATTTTAATTCCTCACTGCCAAATTTTTTATGTTTACTGCCCGATTTGTTTAGGTTGTCGGTCACTGTGTGAGTGGGGTCATGGCTGCAGGTGGCCGAGCAATGGCTATAAGCCACGTGGCGGAGTGTGGGGCAGCCACAGGTACAACAATACCTTTGACAGTACCCTTTGTACAACAGTTTGCAAAATGAACTTGTTTGATTTCCCTTTTTTTTGTATTTAAAACAAAACTTTTCAATACAAATAAAAACTGCGAAAAATACAATTTTTTTTTCTTTGAAAAATAAATTCGCAAAAAATATATAAAATATATATATTTTTTTGAAAATAAATTTGTATCGACTGTAATGATGGTTGGGTCGTACGGCTCGGCAAGCAAATTTTTTTTGCCTTGATGGACAACTTGCTTCGATTTGGATGAATTGACAGTCAATCTTACGGTTTTTGGCCCTTCTGGATGTGATGGCGATGTCCTTTTTGGCTGAAAATGCTTTGAATTGTAGCTAGCTCTTAGATCTGGAAACCACCTCCAATCTTCAACCCTTTGTAGATTTGGCCTCCAATGTCCAACTGAGACGAAACAAAAGGAAAATCTGACTATCTTAGACACTCCAGACGCAATGGTGAGCTCAAATTTGATGCAACAAGCTCCCAAAATGCACCTGCAACACAAGGCCAAAAATAGAACCCTCCAAGAATCTCTCCAAAATGACAATCTAAAGGCACTCCAATAGCTCTGATACCATGTAAGAATTAGCTATGAAGGTAGCCACCCAATATCTAGAGGCCTAATAGAAAGCACAAGCATAAGAGAGATAGAAGAAATATGACAAGAATAAACCGTATTCTGCCAATAATGCAAATAGAATACAATGTGCTATGCAAAAGTACACAGGAGACCCCTTGGTTATATAGCCAAGGTGAGAACATAGAAGGGAATAATATTATGACAAGTGTCATAATCTTATGACATGAGACAACTATGAAAAGCTATCAAAGTGATAATGTGCTAATCGCCACAAAAGGTGGATCACCCACAAAAGGTGGAGAGATAATCACATGATGTGTCCAAAAAAGGTGGAAGTGATAAAGTAATGACGTGTCTAGTCCACCAAAAGTGGAAATTATTCAACTACCTCCTATGTGGTCCCTAAGTAAACTTAACTAAGGTGTAATCATGACCTAGGACAAGGTACAACACTTTTAATTACACCAAGAATTTCAAGTCACTCAGTGATTGAGCTACACAACTCAATCCTTGAGATCACTCGAGATTAATTTCTCATTTTCTCACAAGCACACACAACACAATTATGATGATGTTCATATTTTCTCTAGAGGTACCTATTTTTTTAAAAACAGTCACAAAGGGTCTTGATGTCGTAGGAACATGTAGCTTAATAGTTTCACCATACATAATAGGTCCTGACACTATGGGTACCCGTAGCGCCATCTAGTAGAAGAAAAGAAAAAAATTCAAATTACTCGGTGCCATATTGATTGCAAGTTCATGCACATTCATTTCAAAATACACACATGTAATATCCATCTCTTCACAATAAGTACTCACAACATGATTTTTTTTTGCCACTTTGCATTTCAAATATTTGATCTGCCACATTGCCATCTAATATCTGTAATACCCATCCCATCAATTGCACCTACCACCTCACAATTCATTACCTTGTAGTTATTTTCCATCACATTGAATCAAAAACTAGATACATTCTTTTAAGTTTATACACACGATGCATAATTATCTCTTCCAACTGGTACTTCAGGTACGCTATCATGATTAATATATTATTCTTTACACTTTCATTATGTCTAAGTCATATTAATTCATGCATGCAGAGTATTCATATCATTAATTTCCATTATTTCTTATTTTAACCACCTTCCAATCACAAATGTGAAGTGAGGTCACTTCAACAATTAAGTTGGGGTGAGGGTACAACTTAGTCAGTCTTTTCAAAATCTGCCACCTAAATCAAATTCAATAGATAGAAATGACATGCAAAACCCTCCTAATAATTATATCTCTTTTTTGTTTCCATTTCCAATTTCCAAATTTCTAAACCCCGAGAACTTGAGCTTAGTCCAAACCATAGTCAAACTTAGAACCTATTCATGAGCTCAAATTAAGTTGGTACTGAGAAGGGAAAGTTGCAGTATGGTATGGCAGTAAAAGTATACAAGGAAACATCAGGAAGGCAAAGGGTTTTGAAGGTGGTAGAGTAGATTGAGCTGAATTTCCAAAGCTAAATTGAACACATTGAGTAGAGAAAGTAAGCCAAAATGGGATGTGATGTCATCGAAAGGGAGTCAACAGACATAAGAAATTTTTGGAAGATGCAATGGTTCTACCCATTTTTACCAAGGTTGGTTGGCTTGATTATTTCCTAAAATTAACAGAATTTAGTGATGATATGACAAGAATATTTGCAACTAAGCTTGAGTATGATGAAGCAATGGTGAAGGGACTGTTAGTAGATGCATTCAAGACCACCATTGCAAAAGTCACTAGGTTACCTAGAATTGGCACAGAGTTTCCAACACATGTAGATGCAGTTGCAATCAAGGAGGAATTTTGTGAATGAGGAGAGGAATTAGACTCATCATCACAAGTTATGAAGAGATTCTCTCTTCCCTCATTACGGGTGAATTGTGCTTCCTACATTGTTAGATATATCACCTGTGATGGTAGGAAAAAACTCTTATATACAATACATTTTAAATTACTCAGTCACCTTCAACATAATAAGTTAGTGAATGTGCCAAATTTTATTTATAATTTGTTGAGATAGAAGGAAGCATAATATCAAAGAAAACAAAGTGACACTCCTCTATCTCACTGCTATTTAATTTCTTTATTGATAAAAATAAGTTTGAGGATTTAGTACCCACAAGTGAATTGGGAGTATTTTAAGGAGTGTACAAATATTAACAGTTTGCTAGATGCACCTGTGGAACTTGAGAATGTAGAACCCCAAGATGAACCTGTAAGGGAAAGCCCTCATGTCTCACCTACGGCTTCACCTACCCATAGCCAAGGTGAGCATGAGGAGCATAATGAACTGAAGTCTAGGTCACCTATAATTAAGGAAATTCCATCTTCTTCTAAATCACAAAGATCCAAGAGCAGGAGAGGTAGTGCATCTACATCCTCCACACCTTCCAAAACAGAGGAGAAGAAGGGTACTCCAAAGGAGAAGGGAGATGTTCAAAAGAAGAAGGTGTTAAAAAGGAGAAAAAGAAGAGTGCTAAGAAAGAAACACCTAAACCTATACATTTAGGTAGATTAAGGAGACAAGGTGTCATGAGGGAAAATATAAAGGAACTAGAAGAAGAAAAGAGCTAGGAACAACAACGAGAAGATGTCATGATAGTAGAAACATACTCTGAAGTAAAGGGATATGCCCCTGGCAATGTAAATATATCTATGAAGAGGAGAATATACATGTCAACTACCTTTGATTCAAAACTAGATGACATGTTTATTGCTAAGAAAACATGGAAAGAAACCCTAGACAGTCCCATTTGTGGAGACTATGAAGAGGGAGGTAATGAACAATTTATGGATACAAAAGAGATGTACATAGAAGAAAGAGATGTAAGGAAAGAGCTCCAAGAAGCCTTAGACAAGATCAAACATTTGGAAGATTTAGCATAGACCTATGAAAATAAGGAGAAGGAAAGAGAAACAAAAATATAGGAAATGGAGGAGAAATTGTAAATGTATGGCCATGGTATTAAACTTGACTTGTTAGCACAATTGGCCATAGATAAGATAGGGGATGGAGAACTGGCAGTGCTAGATCAGAAACCTCCTTCCATCATAAATCCTAATTACCACACAACCTTGACACTTGGTCACCAATTATGGGAAGTAACTGTTGAGCTTGCACATGAAAAGGAGAAATGGAAGAAAGAAAAGGAAATATTAATTGAAGAACATGCAAGGGAACTAGAAAAGGTAGACGTGGAGTTAAGTAGATCAACAGTCAAGTTGGAGGAAGTGGCAGACAATGTTGCATAGATTATCAGATGTATACCTCCACCGAGGACATATGCATTGTTTCTACAAGAAAGATTTCTATGTTTCCAATTCAGTAGGTCAATCAGTAAACAATCGGTTGGTATGAATAGAATTTTTGAGTTTCTTAATACTTTTGTTGCTTCTACACCTGAGGGACAAGATTAGTTGTGTGAATATTATATGCACAATTATGTAGTGCCAGATGAAATAGAGTGGAATCCTCTAATTTTTGTAGGGGATCTTCAAATAAGGGCACTTGCATCCTATTATAGAAATGAACAACTCAGGGTGAAATAATGGAAGAGTATGAGGAGAGAGAAATCAATTGCTCTCCCCATAAGGAAAGAAGCTAAAAACCTTGATGTTGTCATTAATGAATGGATGAAACTCATTGATCATAAGGGTGTGGGCAAGAAAATCATGAAACTGAGGAAAGAAGATTATGAAAGAATGTAGATGTTAGCTGTAGGTTTGGGACAACAGTGCTACAGACATTTGCAAAATAGATGGAATAGTTTGACCCCTAAATTACAAAGAAAGGAACCTCATTCTATGTATAATTTCACTACCATGCTTCAAAGGGTACACAAGTATATAGCAGTTAGTGTTAACAAAGGGATTTACTGGGTACCACTCACCTTTCATCCACCTATCCTCCTCTATCCAGTTTCATATTGGACTACAGAGAAAGCTGAGGAATGTGAGAGAGTTGGGAATATTAGAATGAGGAAACTTGCAGAATACAAAAGTTTTTATTTGAAACAGATCCAAGGAGTTGATGCTATTATGGACCCAAGGCAGATTACCTCGTAGTATAATTAGTATCCCTAGTGTTCTGCTCGGGGACAAGTGAAAGGCTAGTTGGGGGGAATGATAGGTCCAATTATTAGCTCATTTTTTGTTGCTTTCATACATACTTTCAAAAACTTTTAGATATACTTTCTAGACAATAATCCTATATTATACTACCTTTTCATACTTATTATGTAGACTTGGACCTAAAATATAATGATGGAAATATGGTTAACATAATAGTATTGCATGGTTGATATGTAGAGATGCATGAAATGTGGATGAAATTCTATGTTTTAATTATGATAGTTAGTCTTGTGTACATGCTTTGTGAATTAACCTTTTTGCAGCCAAGGAGGAATTGTAACATGTAGTAGTTGAAAGTTGAACCCACAACAAAAGGAAGACTGGGACAACAAAACAGGGGAGTTCCATATTAAGTTGAATGTGATGATTTATGATTAAAGACACCTAATGGAGGTTGAATGTGTGTCATTATAACAAGTTAATAAGTGTTGAAGAAGGACTCCTTTACTACTAGGATTTTGACAAATATTTGTGTATTTACATGCAATTTTGTTTTACAAAATTTTAGTTTTATTAGGATTCTTCTTTCTTTTCACTTATGGTTTGAACAATTTAGTCTTAACTATACACTATGATCTTTAGGAGTGGAATTTAATGATTGCAGTTAGTTGTTGCTTTGAATAATATTCCCTCGTGCTTGTATATAGCCATTGGTTGAATCCTTAGATCAATTAGTTGGTTTTTTTTAGTCTTTCATTATCAATTATTTTTAATTTCAAGACATGATGAATATTCAAAATGATTGAATACAATATGTGAGAAGATCTTATGTAATATTTCATGATATGCAATGAATGAATTCAATTTCACTAGGTGTGTAGTATCTGTTAGGTTTGGTTTCAATTAAGTGAGAACAACCACTTGGGCAGGCCACTCAAGGTAACTATTTTTCACTTCATTTTCTAGTTGTTTATTTTTGTTTAATAGTTGTTTTTTGTTAATTATTACTTCACGAACTATATGCAAGTTAAACTAGAATCTCATACTTTTCTTATTGGTAATGAATGCTCATGAGCATGCATGTAATGGTTAACTAGTAGTACTCCAGAGGTTAATTTAGCCAAGTAATTAGTTTTTATCAGTTCTAAGTTGATACGGTAATATTTTATTAGTAACAAACTGGTTATAGTTTAAGTTGTAGGTACCCATAGCCATTAGTTATGGTTTATATGTCTTTTACTATTTTGCAATTCTGTGAATTTCCAACAATTAGAATAACTTGAATAGGATAGCTTAGGTAGTTTTGAGGCTCTAAAGGCATATACAATGCTACACCATCACAAGTTTACAAACCTTGGGATGATATTTTAATGTAGTCTTTGCAATGTTGAGTGGAATGTTCAGTCAGATAAACCTTTGAATTGTGTAGGTTTTACCAAGTTTACAATACATTAGTTTAGACTCTACAAAAGTCCTCTTACATTGAACCTGATAAATGGTAACTATGGAACTTGGAACATATTTGAGGTTTATCCAAGGTTCACATTGCAAAACTAAAGCATGATTTGAGGGAGATGATAAAGATATAAGAGTTATCATATCTCATGAGACTAGACAAGCAATTAGATGAAAATAATGTTTTCTATGAAACTAGCCCAAAGTTGTATAAATGAACCTGAATTATTATAAAAAGAGCTATTAGATAGGCATGTTAGAATTGATTTTAGGCGACATTTAAGAAAGTACATTTGTAAAGGAAAGTAATGATGACACACTCAACCATAATCTTATTTATATAAATGAATGCCAAGGATGATCTAGAAACTTTATATATATATATATATATATAACATAAAATTTGCATTCATGACTACTTGGAAGTGGTTTATTATAAGATTCATTATAAATTATTATTTTTCTAATATCTAATTCAATTGTTTATCATTATTGGAAGGGACTTGATACTTATCTCTCAATGTTTATAGGTTAGGATCATGTTGATTTGTCCAATTTGAAGGAGATTTATAACTCTCTTTGGAGAATAATCGCAGATTAAGAAGACTATGGATTATTGATAACTATTGATTACTAGAGGAATGGAAAATGTAGAAAAAGAAAATCTTAGCTAGAGTTATAATAGAGGAAGTTATTCTAAAGGGAAAAGTCTTCATCTTATAGTTTCTAAAGCTTTGGCCACATGGGAAGGAGTTTTCTTATAGATGAAAAAATCCAAATTAAAAAATGATATGGATGTGAATCTTTTAGTTGAAGAAACCTTTTGAACATAAAGATAAAAACAATATATAAGATGAAGACTTGACATTTAAGAGTAGGTACTGTGAAGATATAGGAATTACATAATTAAAGGACTTGAAGAAGGCTAGGTGAGCATGGTAAGAGGATAATTTTGCAAAATATATGACTCAAAAATGTAAATAAGGAACCTTTTGAACAAGAAAGTTAATCTTAAACCTTTTGAACATAAATATAAATAAGAGAAGTGAGATGAAGTGTTGACTTGAGAATAGATTTCATAAAAATATTGGGACTGCATGATGAAAGGGTTGAAGAAGTCTAGGTGAACATGATGAGAGGGATATTGTTTAAATTATATTCCTTGATAATGTAAATAGGGAACCATTTAAACAAGAAAGTTACTCTTGAGATTTGTGTCAACCAATAAGGGAGTTTTGAGCCATGTTTCAAGGTCAAACATGAAGAGAACTGATTCTTCTAAAAATTTCCAAAAGACAAAAGGCACAAGCCTACCTTGGGAGATGAACCAAATCACTTGTCACATTAAGAAATTGTTCAAAAGGATATTATTAAAGGACTTAGTAATGCTAAAAATATTAAATATGAATTTTCTTCTTATCCATTAGATCATGCAGCTCTAATTAAATCTAGACCATTTTATTAGGACCTTATATTTATTATCTATAAGCAAGTATATATAATCATAAACTTGCAAGTCTATAAAAAATCTCAAGAGGTTGGTAATGAGTTTCTTTATGCAATCTAAAAAATATATGTTATTTTTCTTTATTTTCTTGATTTTCCAAACAATGAGTAATGTTGTAATATATGTTTCTCTAAAATTCAATTAAGTGTGATATGCAAAACATTAAATATGAGGTCACAAAGGATAATGTTTATATCAATGTATATATAGTGGTCCCCTACATCTTTCTTTATAGTACACTTATCCTTAAACGTCTACATCATCTTGTGCAAATCATTTTACATGTCCTAATCTAACAAGGCTAGTTTATTAGGGGTTCATCCTCTCAATGGATTAGATCTAGCATAATTTCAAAACAAGTTCATTATTTTCTCTCTTTATTCTTTATCTTTTACAATTGTTTATATATATGGTTAGTTTTAGAATTGAACTTCTAATCCACTATCATAAATCAAATTGTTTTCATGATTCAAAGTGATTTCCCTTTTTTATAAATAAATAGGGAAACAAGGGTCCCAATCCCTTACAAAATTAAAGAGTTCAAGAACATTCAAATAAAATAACATTGTAACCTACTAAAAGGAGCAACACAAAAATATCATTAGGAACAACAAAAAAACTAATTAAAAACCCAAGACAATTTTTCATGTTTTAAAAATCTTTGTTGAGAGACAACTTGTCTTCCCAATTTAGGTTCACTACACACTCCTCTAGCTCTCCTTTGGATTTTTGTTTCTTCTTACCCTCCTCCTTGATATCTTCAATATTTCTCTTCCTAATTTTAGCCTTAATCCTCAAAACACCTAAGATAAAGAATTTAATTATGTCATCAACAAACCCAACAATTTTTTTTAGGCTTCCTTATAGTGATTTATTTTATGTTGGATTACATCCACCCCTCCTTCAAATCAACCCATTTGATATCGCATCTATAATAGTTATAAATTTTGTATTCATGGTTTCCTCATTCTCAATAGGGGGATCAATTCAAGTAAGAACTTCAAAGAAATTTGGCTAAACATTCCCCTTATCCAACTTTGTGTGGCCAAGGGAATTTAAAATAAAAATCATAGATTCCTCAAGATAAGAGTCTTTCTCTTCACTATAATCAATTCTAATACTGTTGGAGTTGCAGGAAGGGAGAGATTCAAAATAAGAGAGAATTTCTTCCACTACTTTCCCTTTGTATTTCCAATTTTTAAACCCCTTCATGGTTCTTTTTTTCTAATTTTGTTAGAGATACTAGCCAATTCAGATGACCTTCTAGCATTGTTGGCCCCATTTAGGGGTGGGGGCTAGCAAGTTTCTTCAAGTATTTATCACCCCTAGTCATAGAATTTGTATCCTTAGATGACCCACTACTAGTCTCATGGTCATTGGAGCTTAGTTTATCACCAATGTTGGTGTGGTCATGTTCACTAGCCATAAAATTCACATTGATAGAGAGATTAGCATTGTCATATTTTATTTTGAAAATTATATGTTTAAATTCTTTGTGTTTGTAGGGGGTTTTCAATCATCATTTTTAAAGGAAGGAAGAATATGTTTCAACTAGAGAGGGTTTGAAGAATTATTTTCATTGGCATTAACAACATGGTCCAAGGTAAGGATCTCATTATCATCATGAAGAACAATCTTTCCAGCAAGGGACTTGCTCATCTTGGTTGCACAAATTGCTTGGTAGTTGGATGTGTGATAAAAAATACTTACTAGACATCCTAAAAGATGAGGAAGGATGGTTTTTTATTCTATCCTTTTCAGTATGGATTAGTAGGGGTATGGACCAAGTTAAACTGATATAGCCAATGAATCAATCTTTGGTGTAAAGTGTAAGAGCTAAAGATTAGCTCTATATCCAAGACCACCTACAAAAACAATTAATTCCTTCCATAAGAGGGTATGCAAGAATGTGAGCTTGCTTGATATTAAGACCTATCAAAATGATGATGAGGTATGAAGTATGTTACACATGAGTACAATGACCTTTCTTATATAGGCAAGGTGAAGAATATGATTAAACATAATTGTGAAATGTGTCTTAATCCTATGACATGTGAAGTTTGACACAAGATGACAATTGAATTCACAATTTTTGTTCTCCCATGGTGTTCACCAACAAAGGTTGATAATAATTGAGCATAGCAATAGCAGAACAATAAAGGATTTTTGACAAAGCACAACCAAATCCCAAATAAAAATATCTATAGTTCAAATAGGTGGCATCAATTTCAAGAAGTTATGCATCATCAATGACAAGTAAGTTTACATAACAAGAAACAATTTGCTTCGTTTAAATGCGAGGAATTGAGGGAACGAGAACTTACAAGAGGTCAACATGATGTGAAAATATCCCTCATAGACATAGAACTAAATTATCTTCAAATAATAGTTCCACATATGTAGGATCTTATAGCTTGGCTCCAAAAAATTATGAATCTTACAAAGAGCATAATTAGAAACCATAATTCTGAGATGCATCATAAAATATATAAATTAATCATCAACCATACTTGGCCCTAGAGGGAGTAAGTCTAATTTGGAAAGCCTTGCCACTATTGAGTAAGGAAGGAATACATCAAGGGAGTTGAGGGAGACTCATCCAACAACTCCAATGCTACATGCTACCTTGCTTTTGTGCACAACCTTGTTGCCTTCTCGGTAGACATGGTTGATGATATAAATTTTGAAATATTTCAATAAAATGTAGGTTTCCATTATATAGTCCCTTACTTTCCAATTCAAGGTAGCTTCACCTTTTATAAGGTGAAAATGATAAAAAAATTGTGAACCCCCTTCAACTTGAAGATTCTATATGCCTCTAGATATGACCCTTTTTATCCCCCGCCAAGCAGTAATAGCCACAAATTCATTGTTGGTTCCAGTACCTAGGAAACTATAAGATATTTCAATCATATTACCTTGTTTATTTCTCAGTATTCCATCCACATCAACTAGTCTTGGGTTCCCTTTTGAAGGCCCATAAAAATTAAATTTATCCTAACCAATAGGGGGAGTTCCCATCTTATGCATTTTCTTGCACAAATCCTATTGAGGTCAAAATTGAACGTCTTTGATGGTATTCCAATGTATGCATATTCTATGTTTCTAAATGGAAGGAGGAACCTTAGGTTTTTTACTCTAGTCACATTTACATTTTCTATGATAGAGTTATAAATTGGAAGAATAAATTTCATCTCAACCTTTTTATTATCCCTAAAAATTGTATTATTTATTTATTTCCATAAACCTTAGACCACAAAGGGTAATCTTGCCTCTACGTTTCCTTTAATACAAGATACAAAAAGGGTGAATTGTGATTCTAATAGTCGAAAAATATGCTAAGATTATAGCTCACATTCCATCAACACTTAGACAATCTGAGATCGATAGAAAATATTAAAAGGTTGGAAGGATGCCTAAAAAGGTTAGTTCAAATGAAGAATCTTTGGATAAGAAAGAAAATAAAGAATTGGTTGATCTAGTTTCTAGGAAGTTAGATAAAATAAGATATTATGTGAAGAAAACCATAGTTATTCAAGTAGAAAATGATAGTTCAGAAAAAAGAACAAAAGAAAATAGTCCCTCAAAAAGAAAAGAAAAAAAGGTCATAGACCAAATAAGAAAAGGATTGTTTTATGATGAACCCGGGCCATCTGTGCCAGCACCTCAAAACCTAATCAAGAAACAAATTATCTCTAATGCTAAAGAATATTCACAAGCTATGGAAAAAGATTGGATGATTGAAGTAAGAATCACTGAAGAAATTTGTGAACCAATTTTTATGGATGAACCAGTGTATGCACAAAAGGAATCAAATGAAGAAAAGGATTATTAGTCTTTTGTTAGTTTAAAAATGACTCTGATAATTCTTCTATAAATAGTTTTAAAAATACCTTTGATATTGATGATTTACAAACTTCTAAAGATTGGGAGAAACATGCTATGGCCAAGATTAAACCTAATTATGAACATAAAGAACCCTTAATAGAAAATGCTTGACCTGAGCAATTAAGGCCACATACTACATCAAGTTATATTTTGAATATTGACCAACTTGTTGGTCCATATGATGTTATTTGTACTTGGGTAGATACATTAGAAAATTTAATTGATATCAAAGGTGGCACTAGTTGGAATGATCCTGCAAAGGTTTTGTATGCTTCTAGATTACTATCAAGAAAATTAAGACACTAGTGAAATGGACTTCTCGATAATGGATCCTCTACTCCAATAGATGAGAATAATATAACAGTCAAATATCTTGATATGGTTAGATAAGATATTTATTCTGTAAGATTTGGTCAATTGAAAATATTGTTGCTTGAAATTTTGTTGGAGATAAAAAGAATACTACAATAGAAGTAGAAAAAATAGTATTCAGTCTCAAACTCAAAAACTTAGGTTTATTTCACAAATACAAATTAGTTTTTGTGAAGTATTTGATTGCAAAAAAAATAGAAAATGATGTTTCAACAAAGAATTATTACTTGAATTCTCTGCCATGTGGTTTAGGCCATTGGGATGAAGATTATATCATTGATAAGAAGAAAACCATAATTTCTAACTGTATATTTGTTGAAATAAAAAAATTACTTAGATACAATAAAAAAAATAATAGATCTTTTAGGAGTTCTAAATGCTAAAGTAGAAGAATTTAATTCTACCTATAATCTAAGAGAATTTTGTATTAATACTCCTAAATATAGTTTTAAGGAAATTGCTAAGATCATGAAATTTAAAAAGAAAACTTGTGGTAAAATTTGCAAGTTTAGAAAATGCATCAAAAGGTATAATGGGTATAGTAGAAATACTTAGTATGCTAGAGAAATGGATTTAAAGAAGACTAAATATAGAATTGTTCCTTTCCACATAAAAAACCATTAAGGAAAAAGGGATACAGACATCCATAATATCTCCTAAGAAAAAACAAAGGCAAGGGTAGTGTAAATAAATTTGTAAAGTGATTTTGTGACTACATTATTAAAATAGTCACTCAAAGATGTCCAACATAAAAATGATATGGAAAAGCTCAAAATCCTTATAGGGAAGCAACTTGTAAGGAAGCTAAGGTAGCAGAACAACTTCCTACAACTAATCTTGAGGGGAGAATAATGGAAAAAAATTTACAGATCTTTAACAGTTACAGAAACTTAAACAAAAATAGACATAAATATCATGCATACCACAACATAGCGATTTACGTGGGGAAAACCCTTTTGGGAGAAAAAACCCACACTCCAAAATCTGCCCAATATATTATTTAGAAATCACAAAGATTACCATATACTTGCAGAGCAAGCTTCTCACAAGAGTATCACCACTTAGAGATCCAAAGGCAACACAACTGCTATTAGACTTTTAGAATACATCGCAATACCTAGTTGTAATACAATGCCCTCATAAAATAGGGTTGCCTTCTAGAGCAAGTCAAGCTAATAAAATATCGGTTGTTGGATGTGAGACATAATGATGAACGGTCTAGATTTGGAATAATAAAATATAAATAAATTTTTCCTTTTGGGGACGCTTTCCCCGAGCCCCCGCTAGGGCGTGCTACCCTTGGACCCTAGCCAGGGAGATGATCCCCCCAAACCCCTTGTGAAGGGATACCCCCACGCCCCCCCGTCGTCATTGACTGAACAGTACCTTGTGTATCAATAATACCTTATGTAATTGCAAGGTTGAGACACATTTTCTCAACGCAACTATGAGAGAAGAAAGAAGAATTTATTAAAGTAGTATTGTAATATTTAATGGTCATCTTAGTTGTTAGTTTACTTTAGTTATTTTTAGCAACTTTCAATTTATTGTTTTTGTTCACGATTGTTTCTTTTTAGAAACATCATCTTTTAAACTATTATTAAAGGAGTATTAATCTCCTTGTTTAATAATGAATAATGAAGATCAATCAATTACCATTCTAGAATTTATGTCAAGAAACATTTACACAAATTAAAGGATCTTGAAGCTAAAAAAGGAAAGATCCATAAGGAGCTAAAAAGTCTTGCAAAAAAGAAATTAGCTAGATATATCATTTCTCCATGGTAGTGAAAGCATGATTTGAAGCATAGAAATTCAAAATTTGATAATGATAGTGTTCAAGGTACTTCTTTTGATTTTATTATAGTCTTCAAATAATTATACATGATTGTTTCTGATGTAATATACCTTGCTCAACTTTTAAAGTCCCAACATAAACAAATTAAACACCTCAACCAACCAGTAGGGGAGATTAAAAATATTTTATTTAAATCAGAAAAAACATAAATCTCGTTCAACATAGTCCTTAACAAAAGAAGTCTCTCTCTACAAGAGAACAAGCAGGAGTAGTGTATTTCACTAACAATTTAGGATTTCTTTGTGTTTTCCAAGTTACAAGAAATTTTAGTTAGATGTGTTTCTAGATTCTAGTTATGTCAGATCTTTTGCCAAAATGAATGCCATTCTAAGAGAATTTTGGAAAGAAAGGCCTGATATTCTTGAAGGATATGCCATTAATGGAGAACAAATACAAATGGGTAGGTATGTTCAAGATGTTCACATATAAATCATGTCAAAACATTTATTATTGATTTCATAGAATATAATGAATTATATATTGAAATTCTACTAGGTTATTTGTTTCCTACTAAATATGAATTATTTATTCTCAAAAAATATCAAGTCTCTTTGATACATGAAGATGGCCAAATCTAGATTCCAATTTTAAAATTGGTAAATTATAGATTTGAGAATAAACCAACTTAGAGAAAGAAAAGGAAAGAAATATATGAATATCATGAGACTAGTAATTCTCATATTGAAGAGAAATTATTTGTAAATATTAAAGAAATATTTGAAAAAGAATGTTGTAGCATGAATCCTCTTCAATTTTGGAATCCCTAGCAAGAAGAATGTGAAATCCAGATGAAGTTAGATTACAAATTAGTAATACCCCATGACCTAGAATACTCGATGATCCAAACATAAGTTAAGGAGATGGATGAGCATTTGTAATATCTTCTCATAGGTAATTTCATAAGGCCAAGCAAAAACCCATTTTCATGTCCAACATTCCATGTGAACAAAAGAGTGAAAGAGAAAGAGGTAAAAACATATTTTGCATAAATTACAAGCCTTTGAATGATATTGTATTTCCTTTTAACAATCCTATCCCATTTAGTTAAGATCTTATTAGAAGAGTGGCTAATAAAAAGATCTTTTCCAAGTTTGATTGTAAATCAAGATTTTGGTAGATAAAGATAAAAAAAGAAGACAAGTATAAGATAACATGTTTAGTTCCACAAGAATTGTATGAGTGGAATGTAATACCATTTGGATTATGCACAACCCTTGCATGTTTCCAAAAAGGGATGGATCAAGTGGTTAGGAATTTAAAAGAATTTTGTGTTGTTTAGCATTGATGATATTATAATCTTTTTTGGCAATGAATATGATCATCTAATGTATTTGCAAAATTTATTTGCAGCCATCAAGCAACATGGAATTTGTTTGTCTGCAAAAAGTATGGAGGTAGGGAAAACATAAATTGATTTCCTTGGTTTACACTAAGATCAAAAAAAGATCATATTACAACCCCACATACTCCGAAGAATTTAGGAGTTCCCTAATATACTTAACGATAAAAAGTAGATACAAATATTTTTGGGTTGTTTGAACTAGGTTTTTCCATTCTATAATGGATTGACAAAAGACAGGAAAATTATCCAAGATTTGCTAAAGGATAAGAATTCAGGATGGGATTATAAAGTGATTAGGGTCATACAGAACATTAAAGACAAGTGCCACCATCTCCCATCTCTTCAAACTCCAAGGAATTTTTTTCCTTTTTTTTTTAATATACTGATGCATCTGATAATATTTGGTCAACAATTTTGATATAGGAAACACAAGAAGGTAAACAATAAATTAGTGGATAAAGGTCAGGAACTTTTTTAGATACTAATTCAAGGTATCACATATATGACAAAGAGATCTTGGCTGTCAAAAAAGGGATAGAAAATTTTAAGATCTTTTTGAAACCTGGACATTTTACAATAAGGAAAGACAGTTAAGAAATGTAAAGTCTACTAAAAAGGAAGCCTAACAAAAACATAGCCCAAGGAGGAATAGCTAGATGGTATTTTGAATTCCTTGTTTATTATTTTGACATTGAATGGATCAAAGGAAAAAATAATCCATTAGCTGATTGTTTAACTCGAGAATTTGCAGTGGCATTCAAAATACTTTAGGATGAAACCAAATATTATAAAAAATGAAAAAAGTAAAATACGGGAATTTCCTGAACTTCCTTTGTAATTTATAAAATTATTTTGTGAATTGTATTTGCTTGACAAGTGGTGAGGGATTTGAGAAGAGAGATCATGCTTCATTATGAAGCAATGATATACACAAAAGAGGAAGAAACAAGATTTCTTGAGCTTTTTGATTGGAAGATGCTCCAATCACATATATCTATCGAAACCACTATGTAGGATACTCAAATTACCAGGTTTTAATCTATGTTGTAGTCTATAGGAACAAAGAGGAATTTCCCCAAATGATGTAGATTTGGGTTTATTGATAGCATCACTTTCTTGCAAATAGAATTTGACGATTGTACTGATATATTTACTCCACATTTTCCTTCTGATATGAGGGAATTCTTTAATCATATTCATGATAATTTGTTTCATGCAATATTTGAAGAAATGTGTGATTAGTTGGCTATATCATGAGGATATGGAATTCTCATAGTAGAATTTTATCCTCTCCATTACCCATGGTTTCTGGAAGTCTTGATTGAAGATATGACTCTAACTTTGTTCCTTGTAAACCTTGTTGTACAAATAGAAGTAGATATAGTGAGAGGTCATAAGCAACAAAGGGTCATTTATGCTTTATATGTTTATCCATCTGACTGGGATGATGTTTTAAAACCTTTTCTAGATACTCTTTTACCACCTTTATCACATATCCAAGAGGAAAATTAACTACCACATGGGTTTTTCAGTGTCGTGATGTCATCCACGTCAAGATCTGGCAACATAATGTAAACCTATTTAAAAAGCAAGACCCCTGTAGCCACTTACAAGTGTCAGTGGACTGTTCTCACAATACGATTTTATAAAAAAGTGATAATCAATGATAAAATATTAATATTTATGGACAAATATTTGTCCACTAATATTAATATTATGAAAAGCTATTAATATTTATTAAATAAAGAAAAATCATTACACTTTAAATGCCAAGTACCAAAGTACTTCACCTACCACTCCACTATCCACTAATTTATAAATTCCACTTCACTCTCATCTACCATACTCACCTACCACATGTGCGTCCACCACTCTCATCTACAACATACTTTTAACTAAATATTTGGCCTCCATTTCCTATAAACAAGGCCTTATTAGCTCATTTGAGGCATTCAGAGTTAGAGATTCCAACATCAATCAATTTTCATTCAGATTTTGGCATCAAGAGTAGGAGTGACTTATAGAGTCTTAGGAATTCAAGTGTGCTTAAGGTCTAGTTTGTAATTCCATAATTTTGGAAAAGTAAATAGACATATGCTCTTAGCTTGTGCCTCATGCGATCTAACTAATCATAAATCTATTTTGTAATAAGAAATATGGAAATATTGTAGGAATCTTTGTATAATAATAAGATCATTATTCTCATTATCTTTTACATTTGTTGTCGAGAGATTTTGTGTGAAATGAATTGTCTTTGAATTGATATAAGAGATTCATTTGTAATGGTTTCACTTTGAAATGGTATCAGAGCTTCCAAGCTTAATGTTTTTTTCTTAAAAATGGTACTATATATATTATATCATTTATCTATTTATATTATATAAATATATTATTATCTTATTATGAAATAAAGTAGGTTACAAAATAATCTTTAGTCTCACTCTTGGGAATGGAAGAGGCAATTTGTACCATACAAGCTACCTACAATGAGAAAGTGCAACAGTTTATGGACATCGTGATGTTCAATGGACACAATGAATATAGATGGAAGGATTTTAATATATTAAATGAGCAATATGGAAGTATAGTACTAAGTGAACCTTCTTCTAGGATGATCCTGATCATTGAAGGTAATGACATAGATTTGGTGTGTAGCCAAAACTGGAGAATACACCACAAGAATTGGGTTTGAAGTACTAAACTGAAAAAAATAAATGATACAAAATGGTTAAAGGACTTATGCTAGAGTGTTAATGTGCCACTAAAGGCCAGGGCCTTTGCTTGGGTTTCCTTTCATAAGTGTGTATTAACTGGAGAAAGATTAAACAAAATTAGTATTGCAGGTCTACGTTGATGCATGTTATGCAATGAAAATGATGAAAATGTAGACCACCTTCTAGTTCAATGTGAGTTTACACAAACATGTTAGTCTACATTTTGAGGAAAACTTGATTGGAAAATCCCAATACCAAAAAAATTAGAACAAGTTTTTGATGTATGGTCAAAATGAAATAAATGTTATGCATTTTTTGGCTCATGGAATGAAGTACCAACAATGATCATGTATAAAAAGTATGGAAGGAAAGGAATGCTAGAATATTTAAAGATAAGAGATTCTCTATAACATCAATTTTAAGCAAAAATGAGATAGGTATATGTGAACATCTTGTACATAATAGACAGTAGAAATATAAATATTTATTTTCTTGGGATAAAAAAATGCTAAAAGAGTGGCCCCATTTGATATCACCCAAGGGCGATACAATTAAAAAATGAAGAGAACATGTGGGGATCAAATGGTCACTTCCTCCAAGAGGGAGTCTAAAGTTAAATTTTGATGGGGCCTCAAGGGGTAATTCCAAGGCTTCAAGGGTTGGCTACATTATTAGAAATGACAGTGGAAACTTAGTATAGGCTACCTCAATAAACTTCCCAATGGCATGAATAATAAGGTTGATTTTGTGGCACTATACAAAGGAATGAAATATTGTAACCAAGAAAAGTACATAATATAGACATAGAAGGCAACTCAGTAATGGTGATAAAGGTAATAATTTATAGGAATGCCCCAAGTTTGAAAGCAAAAATGTGGGTAGAAAAAATATGCTCACATATGAATGACATCAAGAACTATATGTTGAAGCATATATATAGGAAAGAAAATAGCATTGCAGATTTCCTATCCAATAAGGGGATAGACAAGGTGTAAACATTGCCAAATCCAATCAAACTAATAAGTGAAATGGACTACACAAACTCATCAAAAAAACTGATGAGGACATATCCCAAAATGAGCATGATCTCCCACAAGATTGAGTGCAGAAACATATTTATACATGCAATGGATACACACATTCTCTGAGATTACATTAGAATAGTGTATGGCATAGGTTGACAACAAAATTGGCCTAAATTGAGATATAGTAGAGAGAATTGTAGTTTCTTTAGAGCAACCACCTCACAAGGCATGTTTTTCTCCTAAAAACTATACAAATTGATCAAAATGGAGACATCATAGATTGGAGAAGGTAGTAAAGAGAGACTATATGGAAAAAATTATGAGGATCTAAAGCTATAAATATAAATGCAAACAAGACAATATATCTACACATCTTCAAGAGGTGTTTGAAATATAGACAGATGTTGTGGAACCATTGATCAAATAAATTATAGGGGAGAAGGATCTATGACATTTACATATGCACAATGTGACATTGATGGAGAGGTTCTTATACAATTTGGTGTGCACATTTAGGAAATTTGAATGGGGGGAACATATGCCATTAACAAGTACATTCTACCCAAGCACAAAGATGGTGTGTCACAAGACGTCTTGGCTAAGCTCAGTCACGATCCAAATGAAGGATTGGTAGGAGATGTTATTTGCATCGTTATTGTCGAGAAGAATGAGGACATGAAGCAAGCTATAACTCTATTTGTTGTGCAGTTTTCGCACACACACCCCACTTGGAGTAGGGACCCTCTTTTCGGATGTCTTCTGACCTTTGGTTTTATTGAACTTATCATTTTAAGGTTTTGGTATGTTGGTTTTGCTGGCATTGACCTTGCCTTGAGGTTGGAATTGATTGAAATTGAGTTTTAGGACAAGTCTGGGTTTTCACCAGGATCCGGGATTTTCCTACTCTGGCAGATTTTTTCGGACCCTGGTTCTTTGTCTATTCCTGGCTGGATTCTCTGATTCTGGGTTTCTGCTTGGATCCGGGATTTTTCGGTCCCGGCGGATTTTCCCGGACTCTGCCAAAATCCCGATCTTCGTCATTTCCCCGGTTTCTGCATTTCCGTGAAATCTGGATTTTCGCGCATCTTGGGATTTTCTAGAATTCCGTTTTGGGCTCGGGTTTCTGGATTTGTCAGAAGTGTCTTGTCACGCATTAATGATCGAGGTACCTTTACTCAGCCAGGTATATGGGCAGGTTTAGGGCATTTTAAGCATCATTATGATTTCATTGCTCACTTGTCTCTGCTCTGGCGATTAGAAATTCCCATTTGTGCTTAGAGGGTTGATTTGGATTACTTGTGCGTGGATTGATTGGAGTGCTGCTGGTTAAACTTTTCATTGCTAAGGACGCACTTGTTACGTGGTTTCTTCTTCGAGCTCAGATTTCATCCGCATTGATCCATGGTCGGTTGTCGATGGCCCCTCTTGTTTGTTTATGCCATGATTGGGTTCTTTTGTATTTAATGATGATCATTTGGGTCGGCCTTTGTTGGGTCTTGATTCCGCGTTTATAGAGTCAGGGTTTGACCCATTTTTGTTGTAGAACCCTATCATCTGTGCCCTATGAGCTCTATTTATCCATTAGATGGCGTGTGTATCCTTTAGACGGGGTTCTGGTTTAGATTATTTTCCTTCTTAGTGCGGAATCTGCCATATTGTGTGAAGTTGGTGTTTTCCTTGGTGTTCGGCCTAGAACGGAGATTTCGTTATGTTTGAGCAATCTTGTCATTGTATCACGCTGGCCCCATCCTGTGAGGTTTTAGAATGCTTTAGGTAAATCCTTAACTGATATTTTAAATCTTAAAGTTTCCCCTGGTTTTAATGGCGGAGGTCTAGTTATTCAAATTAGGGCATCATTATTTTGACATAGGGATTTGTCCTTTGAGAGATTTTGGGAGGTTGAAATCCTTTGTGCCCTGAGCCATGTTGATTACTGTCGGTTTCGAGACCATTAGAACTCAGGTAGAGGAGATCCCGTGATCATTCAGGCTTTTGGTTTGCGTTTCGTCGTTTATCGGGTTTCCGAAGTCCTCGCGGAATTCCGCTGCTTTGGGATTTTCCTGGTTTGGGCTTATTCCATGGGCTGGGGTAACTTCTAGAATATTTTGGGTTGTCCGCGAAAATCCGTTCCATCCAGATTTTTTCGGATTTCCTGTCGAGCTTTGCCCCGATTGATGTTTCAATGGTAGGATTAATGGAACGATTGTTTAATGTTGATTTCTTGTTGCCAATGAGTGAATTTCATGATTATCTTTTGATCTTTCATCCGTACTAATGACCTATTTGACTAATGATGCTTTGGCGACAGGAATCCGTCTGGGTCGGATTTCTCCAAAATTCCGCCCCGACGGTATTTTCTCGGATTGCACGATTTTCCCGGACTGCTTTGTTTTTCCGGATCTTCAAAGGATTAACAGTTGTGATGAATTTTAATGGTTTTATATGATCTTATGCTAACCTTTGGTCGGATTATGCCTAATGATTGAGTACTAATGATGTCTTTTGTGAGTGCAGGCCGAATCAAGCAAGGCGACTATCAGAAAATCTAAGGGTGGCACGGGGGCGTCATCCATTTCTGAGGTGGAACGACTGAGACTAGATATGAGGAGTCAGCTTCCCGAGAGCAAGGTATCTTCTCTGTGGGCCGAAGTATCTGACACTAATGTTGGGGCCTGGAGGTATGATGAGTTCAAGCAGCGAACGGCTGAGAAGGATCTGTCAGCCCTGAGGTAGGGAATGATGAAATCCGGACTAGTGCATGTGGTAGGCTTCCCTCCAGTGGTTCAATGTTATGAGCTAATTCTCGAGTGCGCCAGACAGTACGACTTTGATACACAAAGGGTGGTTAGTACTGAGGGAAGAGTTTTGGCGAACTTTAGTCCTGTCTCCATTGCACAAGCTTTCAACATGCCTGATCTACCTTCGGTGTGTGCTCTGAGTATAGACACTGCCAGAACATATTATGAGAATGAGCCCATCAAGGCTCAACAAATGATTAACTCATGGTTAGAGAAGCCAAAATCCCACCATTCTAAGTTGCCCAAACAGTTGCACAGGGTCAAGTTCAGATCAGATGTATATGATGCCATCACATTTCTGAGCAGGGTGGCAGGATTGAAAAGTGCAGGAGTGTTGGAGAGTTGGATGGTCCATGTGATCACCAAAATTGGACAGGGGACCAACTATCACTGGGCAGGGCTTATCAGTGCCGAAATTGATAGGCAATTAAGGAATGTCCTAGAAACCAAAAAGTTCACCATGTCCTCATATGTGGTGTATATACTAGCCATATCCTACCCATACAAGGGTCTGAACCCACTGAGGACGCTTGGACAGGATATTATCTACGAGGTTTATCCAGAATTGCATCTTGGGCATAAAGATTACAGAAGGGCTAACGATGCATTCACAATGCATATCACCCGGATGCTCCAGAATGCTGAGCACATGAGGTTGTCCTATGGAGCCAAGGGGCTAATAAAGAACTACGGAGCCTGGTTCATCCAATTCCCCACCTTCACCTACCTCAGAGTTGATGGATGCCCGGTCGCTCCTTACAGGTTACCTCGATATCCTACTGATCATATTGTGCTATTAGAGGTTGTTAGACAAATTTGTGAATTTGATGCTATGGTAAAGAGGGAGAAGCATAAGACAGGTTTTGGTGGGGACTTCCCTCTTGGAATTGGTGTGGCAGAAATGTGCCCTTCTATCCAATTGGCACACACTACAGGTGAGGAATTAGTAGCATATGGTCTCTCCTTTCATTCCAAAAGAATGAACTTTGACATCACAAGGGAGGCACAAAAGAAAGCCACTAGGGAATACCGCCATAAGGATGTGTCTGGAGGATTATTGGGCCAACATCAAGGATGATCTTGAGGCCAAGAAGAAGAGATACTCCAGGCTCCCTGTGGAGGTAGTTAGGCAATATAACGTCAAGTTGATTCCGGACCAACTACAGGATGATGGAGACCTGGTACAGGACCACGCCTATGAAGCTGTAAAGGACAGGCCAGTTGAGGATATCGATTGGAATGAGGATGAGGTTACGGAGTTGGAGGACCTAATGGCCCCAGTCATGAAGTTTACCTCTTCTTGGTTGAAACACAAAATCTGGGAGTTGGAGAGCGAGAAGGTAGATTGTACTTTCAATTTGATGGGAAATCTCAACCCATGTCCACTTCTGAGGAATCTGGGGAAGATGACCCCAAAGGGAAAGCTGTAAAAACCTCACCATTCAAGATAAAGATCAGAGGTCCCAAGGAAGGTGGGTCTGAACCAAAGAGGAAGCCGAAAGGAAAGAGAAGATGGCAGACTTTGCAACTTAGTAGGTCCTCTGATGAGGAAGAACTGGAAAAAGTAGAAGAAGAAGATGCTCCTCCACCACCGAAGAGGACAAGGACAACTCGAACTTCAAAGAAGAAAGATCAGGTTGCTTCGGGTGACGAGCCTCTTATAGTGGATGTAGAGAGTTCAGGAGGAGAGAAAATCAAGAACTCCCTCTCCGAAGGATACTGTGCAGAAGAAGGATTCTCCTCCAAGGCCACCAATTGTGGAGCCACCCAAGGCTGTTTCTCCTCCACTGAACATACCAGAGCCGGAAAATCCTGAAGAACATGAAACTAGCGGAGAGGCAGAACCGTTCAAGGAAGGGGCACTCTTCAGTGAAGCAGCAGGGCTGGAAGTCGAAGAGGAGGAAAGGTATACTTATCCTTTGGTGCAGTATGAGAATTCCCCAGAAAGTGACAGAGGCCGCGGATCGCCTGAGCCGGAGGAAAATATCCCTGCTAAGACCCCATCACCGGTGCATCCAGAGGTGGAACTTGAAGAAACCGACCAAGGTGAACAGCTCCGTGAGAAAGAGAAGGAAGAAGTAACAACAGGGGAAGAAGAGAAAGTGACAGAGCAATCGGAAGGAATCATAACTGAAGAAATCCGGATGGACCCTGTAGCCCCGGACTGGCTAGAAAAAGAACTTGCAAGGAAAAAGCAAGTGGTGGTTGAGGACATTCCCTTGGATTGGGATGAGATGCTATCAAATATTGGAAAGGGAAAGAAAAGGAAGGTAGCAAAGGTGGTTTCAAGGGTGGAAAGAGATGAAACGAATAACAGGGTTATCCATATTGCCACCCCTGCTACAGACAAAACAAGAGAAGAAGTCACTGGTCAGGACTACCATGTTCAGACTATCAACCTTGGGCCTGCATCCATGGAACAGGATATAGAGGAGTTTGAGGGGTCCAGTGCGGTGATTGTTGACAGATTGAAGAGGGAGACTCAGACCAAGCGTGAATTAAAGAGGGAAAATAAAAGGTTAAGGAAGTGTTTGGAGGAGGTAATGAAGCCCCTGTAATCCCTTCATCCTTCTTCTTCTGCCACTCCCGGCTTTCTGCCCAAAGAAACAATCTCCATGAAGCCCCTGTAATCCCTTCATCCTTCTTCTTCTGCCACTCCCGGCTTTCTGCCCAAAGAAACAATCTCCGGAATTGAGAAGATGAAAACCTCAGCTCAAGCTGCAATGGATTGGCTGATGGGTGTGCAAACAAAAGGAGATGATATCATTAAGGAGATCTTATCGGTTGGAAAAGATGCAGTCCAAGCCAAGGAGCTGTTGGAGAGTGTGTTGTCTCGGGATAAGGAGGATATCGATCTCTTGCTGCAGAAATCCAGGGTTATTATGGGGCATGGCAAAGATCAATTACTTGTTGATGGCATCCTCCCTTCTTCCAGGTTGGATGAACCTTGGGAATGGTTCGAAGCTTTGCAGATTAGGCAGAAGGCTATGAAGAAGATCCTGAAAAGAAAGAAACAGATTGATGGGGATCTCACCGCAGTGTATGATGGATGCATTGCATTCTTTGAGGTGATGACCGGCAGGAGGAAGATAGCCCCCAAATATCTGAGCTTGGAACAACTGAAGGAGTGGTGGCATGAAGTTTATGCCCCTGATTCTGAAAATGTAATAACAGGCCACCAACTTGATGATGCAGCCACCTATTTGGCTGTAATGGATAAGTATTTGGCCAGCAGGGAAGATTGGAACAAGATTGTTGACCAGTCCAAGGAAGAGATTGACTCTATTAAATGCCGACTAAGGGTTTTGCCTTTGCCACCTGTCATCGAGTTGGATGGAATATTCTTGAGGGTCCAAGGGTCATCGGCATATAGAAAGGATAAGGGAACTTGTAGTTAATGCCTATTTTGAGATTTGTGCTTCCCTATTATCATAGGGCATGCATTGGACCAGACTTCATTGAGGACTGTGTCAAGGCTGACCTTGATGGTGGAGGGCATTTAATGTGTGCCTTAGTTTGATTTTTTCTTCCTTGGCCGACCTATTTTGGCGGTTTTTATTATTTTGTAAAAATGTTTGGCTAGGCCGACATATCTTGGGGGTTGCTATAAATAGGCATTCTTGCCTCTTTGTAAAGGGTTAGACATTAGTTAGAAGACATTAGAAATTAGAGAGCAAGAGCTAGAGTATTTTGTAATAGGAGTAGTGCTTGATTTCTTGAAGCAAATTCCATATCAGAATAGTTGAATTGTTGCAGCATTTTGGTGATTAATACAATTGAAGACATTGTGGTTTTCCTGGTGAGATCTCTTGTGTTATCTCATCTTGCATGGTTCCTTTGTTCTATCTTTCAAATTTCTTGAAGATTTAGGGTTTAGTATTCAGAAATAAATTAGTTTCAGTTGGATGCATGATGTTTATGATTTCATATTTGGAATGTTTGTAGCTATCTCTGGTCTATACTCCTAGTAACTATCTGATTGTAGTAGGCTGGCCAAGTCAACCTGGACCGTATATTCAATGTGCTTAAGTTCGATTATAGATGAATGTCTATGATTTGAAAATCTGTATCCCTCAGAAGATTGCACCGTTCTTGTAAGATTGCATTGTGGGTTGAACAAGAACTGGTTATTTGAGATAGGTCCATTCCAAATATCTGTTATTTACATTGTTCATTCTGGGAGTAGTTTAGATTATGTTATATCCTTGCACCCTTGTCTTTTGTTATTTCTTTATCATTTGGCTAGATTTAGGATTAGAGATCATTGTATTTCAAGATCTGATAAGTAGGAAGATACAGTTTGCTTGTAGTAAGGTCCAATTGTGATTACCAGCATTTCACATTTTATCTGAGTTGTTTATGCATTGTTATGACCTAACACTCGAGAGACCTTGGGGTGATTTTCAGTGATTTATTATTGAAAATAACCTTTCAAGAGAGATAGAATATTGCATTATGTCTGAGTTGTTGTGCAGAAAACACCATCAACACTAATGAGATAAGGTTCAGAGAGAAATAAGAAGAAGACTTGTACTTTTTATGTAATCCACGAGGAAAATATTTCAACCCCAACCCAAATTGAGAGACTCCAAGAAGTCATTGAAGCCATAAGGCTCATGATTTTTACTCTGGGTTGAATCATATTGTAATTTTTTTGTTGTTTATTGAAATGGAGCCATCCCCTATGGTGGTAATTTTCCTATAGAAAATTAGGTTACAAAATAATCTCCAGACAAATATTTATTGACTTTAGTACATGTCTTCTTGAGAGTTCAACAACAATGTAAATAATTTTGTGCGATCATCAAAACATACAAACTCAAGAAATTGGAAACATTGAGTACAAATTTTAATACAATTCATGGAAGAGAAAATAAGCACAAGACCATTTACCAACCAAAACATAAAACAACCACTAAAATTTGTCAATACTCTTGAAATCCAATATCTTAGACCAATGCAAACAATGCTCTTATTCATTATCCTTAAAATAAGAAACACAATTGACAATAAAATTCAACTGACATAGGACCCCACCTAACTATGAAATCTCATGGAATCCACCATGCTCTTCCTAATTATCCCATTTACAATGAGACTCACATTACTAAAGTTGTTGATTTTTACACTAGCAATCAAACCTTGGTGTGCAATGGGTACACTGAAGAGGTGTGGAATGTCAATTACGGAAAATTTATGCCTATTTTTGCATAAATTTGTGTATTACACGAGTTCAATTGGTTTTCAATTAAGAAAATGATAGTGTTTGTGCAACAAAGCTATCTAAAACTAGTGAAAGAAAACTTAAGGATTAAGAAGACAATGAAGGGCTATGAAGAGGGAGATACAGGGAGAGATATGGATGGGTAGAGAGAGGGAGACATTTCTAGAGATGGAGAGGGAGTGAGGATTATAGAGGTAGAGAGGAAGAGTGAGACAAATAAATAGAGGTAGAGATGAATATAGAATGAGAGAGGAAGAGGGAGACATAGATAGAGATATAGAGAGAGATAAAGTGAGAAATAAAGATAGAGAGAGATAGGGGGATAGAGGGGGAGTGATATAGAGGGATATATAGAGAGGAAGAGGGAAAAATAGATAGAGAGAGACAGAGAGAGATGGCTAGATAGAGTGATATAAAGATAGAGATATAAGGAGATATAGAGAGAGGGGGGAGGGAGAGATATAAAGAAATATAAAAATAGAGTAGAGAAAGACAAATAGAGATGGAGAGGGAGATAGAAATAGGGGGAGATGGAGAGAGAGAAAGATAAATGGGAAGATAAATAAATAGATATAGAGATATATGGGAAGATAAAGGGAGAGAGAGGTTGAGATGGCCATTGTAGGATCATGGGGGTCCAAACTAGGCCTCTAAGTGGCAATGAAAACTTAGAAAAACAAAGTTAGGCAACTTGACATAAAAATTTGATTAGGTTACTAACATAATTTGAAAAATATGTAAGAACAAAACTTGTAGAAAATTGAATGTAGTTTATAGGCTACTAGTCCTTTTTTGGAAAAAGGTAAATCTTTTTTGCAAAAAAATGAAATTTCAATGCAATGGTACTAAATTTTTCAGGAAAAATATAAGAAGCAGGTGTATGTCTGACAACCCTAAGTACAAGATTTATTTATTTATTTTAATTTTTTTCTTCTGAAACTTTCAATAAATGCAGAGGACACATGCCCGGATGTGCCAGATTTTTTTTGTAATTTTTTTCCATGTAAATAATTAGTTATGACTTTTTTATTAGAACATTTCAGAATTATTAAAATGTGTGTGTCTGACCACCATAACTTGGTCAAAAATTTATGAAATTCAATTTTTTTTATCCTATAGTATGCAAAGCATGGAATGTGATGCATCTTTTAGGTTCAAAAAATATGAAGTAGTTTGAAAGTTATAGAAGTTTTTCAATCAACCTATCAATTAGGACTTTAGTTGTAATGTATGTAGAAAATCAATAATAATTATTTATTAAATTCAAAATAAGGCATATCCTATATTGGTGGAAAGCTGACAATTTTTTCTATAAACCCTTTTCGTTTCATGAAATTTGGATTAAAAAAAAGGTTGTCAGCCACAAGGGTAAACTTTGGAAAACTAAGCAAATTTTGTAAACATGTTTTTTGGGTTGACTTTCCAGGTTAGGCAATCCCGAACCAAATCCTGAGCCTATTAATTTTGTTAGAAAAATAGATATTCGTTACCTGTATTATTTATATTACATAATATATAATTTTTTTTTGATACGCAAGGTGGTGAGTATATTGATAATATAGAAATTTACAAACATTTGCTAAGCAGGAAATATAGGTCCGTCTAGGACACAAAGTCGAACAAAAAAACAAACCACGAGAAACAACAAGATTTTCACCATACAGTCCCATTGCGAGAAAAAAGCTTTGAAGCGAAGGATTTATATCTGAGGCTGAGCCTCTTCAAACAAAAAGCAACTAACATATTGTTAATGCTAGAATCTACCAGAAAATAACAAGTTGAAAACCAAAAAGAGACCCAAATGCAAACATCAACCAGCACAAGACGCAATTCACATGAAGCCGTTTAACTCTGCAAACCTAGTGAAGCCATCCAACCACTCCAACCCTTCCTCCGGCACCAGCTTCAGCTTTCGCTTCAAGAAATCCACTGCCACATCTACAATATTTCGGTGCCTTGATAATGTAGGCCCTTTAATGTCTAAGAGAAAGGGAAAAACTTTGACAGCTTCATTTGAATCCCATAGAAGAGCCAAGTTGGCAGGGCGCGGAATACCTTTACCTATAAAGGCCGCCTTCAGTGTCATTTCAAGACCACCGAGCAAATCATCCTGGAATAGGCGAACCATCATCTCCTTGGCCTCCGCCTTCGGGGTGTCCAGGTCTAGAAGCATAGCAAGGAACCGAGAGGAAATATGTGCATTGTCTCTGGCAAATTCATTCCTTTCCAGGTGTCCTTTGCCTAGGACCATTTTAACAACAACAATTGACACCGGATCATCAATGAGAAAAATGTGCTTTAACCTCTGGTCTGTAACTTCTCAAAAGGCAATCTACCTCTCTGTGGCCATCAAAGAAACTGGTGTGTCGACGCCAAAACTTTCCAGTCCTTCCACCGAGATGTGAATGATGAATTTTGACTTCGACGTTCGAGCCATTTGCAAGTCTTTGACAGCAGTGCCCTGCAAAAAATAAACAGAAGACAATACCAAAATGCAAAACCCATGCTTTAGAAATGACTTCATAGTTCATTTAATACACTCGAATGATGATCAGTCAGGTCTTCGCACACGAAACTGGATTATGGCAAAGCGAAATTGTCCTTGACATGAATAAAGATACGACCTTCGTCCATCCAACTTAAAACCATTATCAATGCAATTGATGTGAGATGCCACTTGGCCCGTTAGCAAAAAATACTAGGAGAGTCATGCCCAATGTGTCACACTGACGGCGCAATGAGAACTGAGCCAAGCAAGCCCCCTATCCTTCTCCAAAAGTATCACAAATTTCAAGAGCTTCTGATAAAACAAGCGGACAACTCCTTCCTTTGGCTAAATTTAGGAAATTGGAAGTGACAAGACCATGCCACAACCATTATCTTCATGTCCGTCCCATCTGCCACCTCATGTCCACCCAAGACACTTTGTGCCCGAGTGAGGGGCAGGGGGACATAATATATAATATTTTAATATATACTAATATACTAATATATTATATACTAATATATTATATATTATATATTATATATTATGTATTATATTATATACTATATTCTACATAGATTTTGTATAGTATATTATATATTATATTAATATTATGTAATATATATTATATAGTATATTTAATACATAGAATATATTATATACTACATAGTATTATATTATATATTTATTGATGTGTGGCCAATTCACAAGAGAGAGAGGGAGTGGGAGGGACTTGAGAGAGAGAGTGGGAGAGACGAGAGAGAGAGAGAGAGAGAGAGAGAGAGAGAGAGAGAGAGAGAGAGAGAGAGAGAGAGAGAGGGCTTGATGGGGAGGGGATAGGGAGAGGGAGGGAGAGGAGGGAGAGAGAGAGAGAGACATGGGGGAGGGGTGGGAGGGAGAGACTTGAGAGAGAGAGACACGAGAGGAATGTAGAGAGACTTGAGGAGGGAGGGGAGGGAGAGAGAGACTTGGTGGGAGGGAGAGACCAGAGAGAGACTCGAGGAGAGGGAGAGAGAGGGATAGAGAGAGAGAGAGAGTGGGAGGGAGAGACCTGAGAGAGGAGATCGAGAGAGAGAGAGAGGGACTAAGAGATATACCCGAGAGGGAGGTAGAGAGTCTTGAGAGATAGAGAGACTTGAGAGGGAGGGGAGAGAGAGAGAGAGAGAGAGAGAGAGAGAGAGAGAGAGAGAGAGAGAGAGAGAGAGAGAGAGAGAGAGAGAGAGAGAGAGAGAGAGAGAGAGAGGGACAATGAGATATACAGGAGGGAGGTGAGGGGGATCTTGAGGAGATAGAGAGACTTGAGGGAGGGAGGAGAGAGAGAGAGAGAGAGAGAGAGAGAGAGAGAGAGAGAGAGAGAGAGAGAGAGAGAGAGTTATCTAGTTAGGAGAGAGGGAGAAGTGGGAGGAGAACCCTAAGAGAGAGGGAGAGAGAGAAAGAGAGAAAGACTTGAGATAGAGAGGGAGTGGGAGGGACCTAAGAGATGGACCTGAGAGGGAGGGAGAAAGAGTCTTAAGAGAGAGAGATAGAGAGAGAGAGACTTGTGAGGGAGTGGGAGAGACTTGAGAGAGAAAGATAGAGGGATGGAGAGACTTGAGAGAGGGAGTGGGAGGGACCTGAGAGTGAGAGGGGGAGTGAGAAAGAGAGAAATACTTGAGAGGGAGGGAGAGAGAGACTTGAGAGAGAGAGGGAGAGAGAGACCTCAGAGGGAGAGAGACTTGAGAGAGAGACCCAAGAGAGAGAGAGGGTGGGAGGGAGGGAGAGAGGGAGAGAGGGGGGAGAGAGTTATGTAGTTAGGGTGGGAGGGAGAGATCTAAGATCTAGAGAGAGAAAAGGAGTGGAAGAGACCTGAGAGAGAGGGAGTGGGGTGGCCCTGAGAGAGAATTATTTTCACCTAAAGGGATCTCATCCATGTTGCTTATTTTAATGTGAGGTGAAGAATGCAATTATTGTATTGTGTCTTCTTATTTTAATTATGAGCAGAAGAGGGCCATAAAGGATGTTGGTAAGATTGTAGGCCTCAATGTCATGCGAACAATTATCTATCCAATGGTAGCAGCTATAACTTATGGCTTCCATGATGTATTCATTGGAGAAAGTAGCATTCTCATCTTTGATTTGGGTGGAGGTACATTCGATGTGTCGGTTCTTTCGATACTCTGCCTACTTATTTTAATGATGCACAAAAGAGGGCCACAAAGGATGCTAGTAAGATTGCAAGCCGTAATGTCATGCGAACAATTATCGAGCCAATGATTGTAGCTATAACTTATGGCTTTAATGATGTATTCATTGGAGAAAGAAGCATTCTCATCTTCGATTTGGGTGGAAGTACATTTGATGTGTCGGTTCTTTTGGTACTATGCCTGCTTATTTTAATGATGTACAGAAGAGGGCCACAAAGAATTTGTAGGCCTCAATGTCATGCAAACAATTATCGAGCTAATGGTTGCAGCTATAAGTTATGGCTTCTATGATGTATTCATTATAGAAATAATTGTTCTTGTTTTCGATTTGGGTGGAGGTATGTTCAATGTGTCGGTACTTTCTGTTTGAAAGGGTAATATTACTGTTGGTGTAATTAAATGTCTTGTACCTTGTCCTAGGTCATGATTACACCTTAGTTAAGTTTACTTAGGGACCACATAGGAGGTTGTTGGAGATTTTTCACTTTTGGTGGACTTGGCATGTCATTACCTCATCACTTCCACCTTTTGTGGACACATCATGTGATTATCTCTCCACCTTTTGTGGGTGATCCACCTTTTGTGGAGATTATCACATTATCCTTTCCCACTTTAGGTGGAGTGATAATTTTTCATAGTTGTCTCATGTCATAAGATTACGACACTTGTCATAATCTTATGCCCTTCTATGTTCTCACCTTGGCTATATAACCAAGGGGTCTCCTATGTACTTTTGTTTAGCTCATTACATTTTATTCTATTGACAGAATACAGTTTATTCTTGTCATCTTATTTCTATCTCTCTTATTCTTGTGCTTTCTATTAGGCCTCTAGATCTTGGGTGGCTACCTTCATAGCCAATTCTTACATGGTATTAGAGTTATTGGAGTGCATTTAGTTAGTCATTTGGAGAGATTCTTGGAGGGTTCCATTTTTGGCCTTGTATTGCAGGTGCATTTTGGGAGCTTGTTGCATCACATCTGAGCTCACCATTGCATCCACAGTGTCCAAGATAGTCAGATTTTCCTTTTGTTTTGTCTCAGTTGGACATTGGAGGCCAAATTTGTGAAGGGTTGAAGATTGGAGGTGGTTGCCAGATCTAGGAGGTAGCTGCCACTTTAGAGCATTTTCAGCCAAAAAGGACACCGCCATTGCGTTCAGAAGGGTCAAGAACCTATAAATTGACTGCCAATTAGTCCAAATCGGAGCAAGTTGTCTGACAATGCAAAAAAATTTACTAGCCGAGCCGTATGGCCCAACCATTATGATAGTCAGTACCCACGTGGCTGGGTGGTCCCCGCCACCCCTTCCTACCGGCAGGCGACCGGTTCAAAACTCCAAGCGGCAAAACTAGTACCAGCGGCAAATAGAATATTCCCCAGGGAATATTCTAACAAGAGCATATTCCGTCAGTTTGAACATTCTGACGTGTATAGAGAATATTCCAACACGCGAAGAAATATTTTGGATGATTCCGCGAGAGCGAGCGATGTCGACGACAACGTTCATACAGCCGTCAAATTTAATCCCACGTAGCACCAGAAGGTCAAACGAATGTCAAATTTAATGCAATGAATTGCTGACATTAGCACCTTTTGAAAATTTGCAGACCCCTCTCTATTGAGCTTTCTGATTTTGCAGTTCATTTTCAAAGGCTCATATCTTGGTCATTTTGAGGCCTTTTTTGGTGCAATTTTTTTTATTTGAGCTAATTTTTCATGTACATTGCAATGGTGCAATTATTTTCTGATTTTGGTGTATGGATTTTCTAGGAAATTCATTTTCTCTCATATGTAGCTGAATTGTCACCATTTTTCCAACTTCTGAGGCTTCGTTCAGGCTCATACAAACTCCTTTTTAGGTTCCATTTTTTTTGAAAGTGCATGATTTTTTCTAAAATTTATAGTGGTGCTATCAGTTTGTAGTGATTGTGATTAGAAATTATACTTTCAGCACTTGGTCATTTTTGGCCTATTTTGGCATTTGTAAAGATAAGATCCTAGTTTGATCTTTTGTATCAATCATTTGAGTCTGTTGTCTATTTAAGGTTGTTGTAAAACATTGAAAATCATAAGCCCACTTTGCTTGGCTTGCAAGTGGCCATTGTACACGCACTAATTATAAAGTGCCAAATCATCTTTTTGGGGCGGGTTCTTTGATTGAGTGAATTTGGGGGGGTGTCTTGAGTGATTGTGCCTCTCTCTCTATCTTGTTCTCTTTCATTTTGCTGCTATGGGTTCTCCTAAGTTTCCCTTGTTAACTCTACATAACTATGCTTCTTGGAAAATTGATGCTTGGAGTAAGTTAATGGAAAAAGTATTAACTCATTATATTTATGGAACTGTTGTTGCACCATCCAATCCTCAAGCTAATCTTGTTGCTCATTTGGATTGGCTCACTGAAAATACTATGGCTCTTGGAACATTAAGTAAATACGTATCAAAAGATCTAATCTTTCAAATTGATAAGTGTAAAACAATTAAAGAAGCTTGGAAAAAGTTTGGTCAATTGTATGGCCAAGTTGATGAGATTAGAGGTTATCAGCTTGACAATGATCTCACAATGTTAGATCCCAAGAATTTTGATACAATCCAAGACTATGTCACTAAGGCAAATTAGCTAAGAGCACAACTTAAGGATTGTGGCATTGATAAGAAGGATGCACAGTTGGTCTACAATTTGTTGGGAAAACTTCCATCAGAATATGCAGCATTTGTTTCTAGCTTCCAAACCCATCGCTTGACAGTTGGTAGTTCTTTCACTATGCCATCATTTGATGCTTTTACAGAAATGTTGATGTTAGAACAAGCAAAGTTGATAAGCATAGGGATTCTCAAGTCTTCAAAGTCCAAGGCTTTGGTGGCTAATCAAGGGAATCAAGGGACTCAAGGAAAGGGTTACAATAAGAAGCAGAAGCAATCTTCACCAAAGCCACAAGGAGAGAACCAACAATCTACTCCTCCACAACAAAGCTCAACTTCATTTTCTTCAAAGAAGTACAATAATTCAAGCAAGAGGGAGCAACCAACATGTGCATATTGCAAAAAGTTTGGTCATGAGGAGCATCGTTGTCATATTAAGAAAATTGATGAGTTGAAACACATCCTTAAGAAGAACAAAATCGACTTGCCAGCTACATATCAAGAGAATGACTCATCTCCTTCCTCTTCTTCTAAGGGAAAAGGAACAACTCTCATGGCAACAACATCATGCTCATCTCCTTCTTCATCTCAACATGAGAAACATAAGGGGAAAGCATTTCTTGCTTTTGCAGATTTCAATTCAGATAGGTGGATCCTTGATTCAAGAGCTTCACATCATATGACTTCGTCCAAGGATATGTTCTCTTTATTTGATTCTTGTTCCTCACCACCCATTTTGATGGCCAACAACACTTCTTTGGCGGTTTGTGGGAAGGGTTCTATTGAAGTTGAAGGTGGAGCATTTAATGATGTTCTATGTGTGCCTACTTTGTCAAGGAGCATCCTTTCCATCTATCAAATTACACATAGTGGTATAGGAAAGAGTGTAGAGTTCACACCAGATTTTGTCATTGTTTGGGATTTGCATAGTAGGGCTCTTGTTGCAGTTGGGGAGGTTGATGATTGTTCTCGATTCTACACCTTCTCATATTTTTCTCCTATTGATGATTCAGTTCACCCTAGTGTGGACACACTTGAGGAGATTGAGTATGGTTACTTGAATCTTGGAGTGCTCTCTAGTCCTGAGGTTCTTAAACCTATTGTTGATATTCCATCTCCTACATTGACTAATGTATCTGATGATACTTGTGTTCTGACAGTTTCAGTGCCTTGTGATTCAGTGCAATAGTGTATACCTTGTCTTCCAACAACAGCTTCATGGGATGACTACTTGACAGACATTGGCAGTTTGTTTGTGGAGTCCTACATTGTAGATTTGGGAGACACATTTGACTATTTGCATCTTCTCTTTGATGAAGGTGATTCTTCTTTAGTTGTTGCAAGGGAACACTCTGACCCTCCTCTACATGATTAGTCTTTCGAGGTTGATGTGATTGTGGATGCATCTGTACAATAGTTGGAGGAGGCCACTTTCTCTCTTGAGGAGACATCATCTTTGGAGTATGTTCTACCTACATCCTTGCTAGATCTTGAGTTGTCTTTTTCAGCGGACCAAAGTGTTGTTGCAAAGGGGTTCTCACAGGTTCTAGAAAGTGACTACACCATTGCAACTTCACATGGTTTGGGAAAGACATCTTTCAGCATCAACACAGGGACATTTGAGCAGATTTCAAAGACTTCTTACATTTTCAGGGTTCTTCCTTCTTCACTTGTGGATTGGGGAGACTTCATTCATACACCTTTGGTATTGTTTCTTCCTAAGGGGAGGAACGTTGTTCGACAGTTTTGGAGCAGCTTCTTCATTCCTTCTCGAGCATCTTCCATGGGTGATCATTGTACATTAAGGGGGGCTACCTTGTCTCTCTTCTTCTCTTGTATGGGGGGGACTTTTTCCTCACATGGGGTTTTATCCTTCTCATGCTATGTTCATAGACTTTTGTATCTCATCTCTCTTTTGGGCGGTAGTTTTTTCCCACTGGGTTTTTCTACCTTTCCTCGCTTGTGAGAGATTTCATTTGCATTTGTACATGGGTACCTAAAATGGCCTAGTAGCCGGGACCCATCTTGCATTGTTTGCATTTGTGCACATTCTTCGTAAGTTGCACTTAAGGGGGGGTGTTGGTGTAATTAAATGTCTTGTACCTTGTCCTAGGTCATGATTACACCTTAGTTAAGTTTACTTAGGGACCACATAGGAGGTTGTTGGAGATTTTTCACTTTTGGTGGACTTGACATGTCATTACCTCATCACTTCCACCTTTTGTGGACACATCATGTGATTATCTCTCCACCTTTTGTGGGTGATCCACCTTTTGTGGAGATTATCACATTATCCTTTCCCACTTTAGGTGGAGTGATAACTTTTCATAGTTGTCTCATGTCATAAGATTACGACACTTGTCATAATCTTATGCCCTTCTATGTTCTCACCTTGGCTATATAACCAAGGGGTCTCCTATGTACTTTTGTTAAGCTCATTACATTTTATTCTATTGATAGAATACAGTTTATTCTTGTCATCTTATTTCTATCTCTCTTATTCTTGTGCTTTCTATTAGGCCTCTAGATCTTGGGTGGCTACCTTCATAGCCAATTCTTACAATTACTGTCAAGGCTATTAGAGGGGATGTGCATTTTGGAGGTTAGGATTTTGATAACAAAATGCTTAATTATTGTTTTCAAAAGTTCAATACAAAATACAAGGTGGATATCAGTAGTTTAAAATATATAATTTATAGTATATATATTATATAATACTATTTTATATAATATATTATATAGTATAAAATATGTTAAATAATACTATATTATATAATATATTATGATATATTAATATATAATACATTTACTGTATATTAATAATACATAATATTGATTTTATGTGTTATTTGGTTTTTAAAAATTGAACAATAATAGATATCCATTACTTATTGTATAAGTATGCATACATATTAATATATAATAAATATATATCATAAAATATAATATATTTAATAAATAATATAAAATAAATCATAATATAATATATTAATAATATTATGTTAATAATAATTATTAAAAATAAAGTAAATGGATATCTGTTTTGTATGGTATAGGTTAAAAAGATAGGAGCATGAGCAGTGGCAAGCATATCAAGTGTAAAACAAAATAGATATCCGTTCAAAATGGATATCCATTCAAAACAGATATATGTTTGCTGAGTTATATAAAAAACAAAAATAGGACCGTTTTGAGCATTCCAACAATACCCACATTCCTTTTGTCACTAAAATCCCCTGCTTTCTGTTTGTATTAGACAAAATTCAGCTTTTGGGAGATTCTTTTACACTTTATTAACAATTACAATCATTTGTGTTTTTTTTAATGTTTGTGCAATGGGGAACAGTAGTTGTCGTAAGAGAAAAGGAAAGAGGAAAGTAATAGCAGATCAAATTGAAGCATGTAGAGCAAAAGATAGAGAAAGTCATAGGAAAAGAAGACAAGGTATGAAAAATACCAAAGTTGAAGCCTCTTCTACACCGTTAAATGTTAATTCAAGTGAAGATAAAATAGAATTTAAAAATATTGAACATCATATTGAAATTGAAAAATGATGAAATTAAAAATGTGGAAATTGAAAATGAAAATGTTGTTGAAAATGTTGTTGAAAATGTTATTGAAAATGAAAATGTTGAAAATATTAATAACATTGAACTTGAAAATGAAAATGTTGGAATTGTTATTAATTTTTTTGAAAATAAACCTTATGTAACACCTAATTACATGAGAAACCCTAAATGGTTGCTTGAAATAGATGAGAACATAATAGATAATCTTCAAGGAAAAAGGTCATAACGAACAGTTCATTTGTGGGCTACCAATATGTTCAATGAATACTTTTCTGATAAGACATTAACCGAACAATGTCAACTTTTTGTGCAATTGCTTAAGTCTTACAAAATGAAAGTATTATTAAGAAAATTGAAGATTCATGTCACTAAAAAATTGGAAAAAAATAGTATTATTATAAAAAAAAATTAACGCTCTAACTTCTATTGAAAAGACTAGTGAGGAAAAAGATAAAAGAGCTACTTGCAGAGTGATCACAACCTCACTGGTAAGCCATCATTTGAGAAAGGCTCATTTAATTAGACAAACTTGTATTGATTTAAATAGAATATAGCACTCTCAAGAAGAGGAAGACTCGATAGTCCTCTTCAAAATGATACGTGGGCTTTTAGTTGGAGGCTTCCACGTGTTGATAAGAAACTAATTGATAATATAAAGATGCAAATTGAACAATTTTGGAACTCTCACTCTAGAGTATCACCAAATATAAAGGTTGTTTTAAAGTTACGAATTGGTAATTGAGATCGCACACCACATCCTAAATATTTCTTGGAATGTAGTCAAACAATTTTGTCAACATCCAAATTTGCAAATCTTACAAAGGGATTTTGAGTCTTGTAAGCCATTTTATTGTGTACCTATTAATTTTCATAATACATGTTGTAAATACCATGTTGAGTTTTCAATGTATCATGAATTATTATGCCATATTTATTCTACTATGCATATTGACGAAATGTTGCAAGAGTGTCATGCAATGCAACTTCCCAAGTCATCTAGGGACTTGTTAGATTCATTTTTATGTGTTATAGGTGATGGTCACTTATTTCATACAAATAATTGTTTAAATGAAACGTGTTTGCAATGTGGTGGTTTATCAAAGTTTGTAACATGCTTTTATGAGGGCAGTGATCATGATTTTGGTAACAAGATCGTTGAGGAAAAAAGGTTTGAAAAAATCAAATACACATTGAAGAGTGGAGGTGAAGGTTCTAGATGCGATTTGGTTGCAAGAGAGGTAAGTATTGTTGATTTTAAGAAAAATCTTTTCTATAAGTATGCAAGGCATAGCCACAAGTCGCAGTGGTTGGATTGACAATTCAAGATGTGTAAGGAATCTTTCCCGATTGGAACCACAAAATGAAGTACAATCATAATATTATAATTTAATTCAAATTGCTATTTTTGTCCACATAACATATAGACATGCCATTGATAGTACATAAGAGGACAGGAAGATAATTAGGGAGTACCATTTTTACATGGGTGATGATAGATCTCATTCATCTAAGTCTGTGCAACATTGTTTTGAATTTTTTTTTGAGTTCTTGCAGGAAAAAGGTATTGCAATGGTTCAACATCTCATTTGGTTAGATAACTGCATAGGGAAATTCAAGAATGCTCACATATTTTATTGGTTGAGCAGGATGCATATAGAGAGGGGTGTACCACATATTTGGAGTTTTTTTAAGCTAGGCATGGAAAAGGTGAGCATGATGGCACAGGTGCATGTGTGAAGAGATCTTTTGTTAAGGGACAAATGAAGATTAGAAGTGGTACAACATTCAGTGATGCACATTCTATTGTTTATTGGTGTACTTATGCATTATCACAAGGAGGGAAACTTGATTCACAAGTGTGCAGGTTCTTTTGGTTGGTTGAGGAGGGCATAGTGGGAGACAAATTGGAATGTCAAAAAATTAGAGATTCTTCAAAGATGCATTCATTTTGAAGCTCAGATGCAGATGCATGGACCATATGGACATGAGAGTTGGCTTGTTTTTGTCATAATTGTATTTAGTGTGATTGGGATCAATACGAGTCAAGTGAGTGGGTACATCCATGGATTACACAATACCTAATCCCTTTATCTGTAGCATAATCCTCTTTAGAAGATGAAATTGAAAGTTCACTTGACTATGACCATCTTTCAAATCTTGTATAGCCAGGACATGTCTATGTAGTTGTAGTACTGCAGTGGAATGAAAAGGGATCAGACTATTGGTTGGCATAATGTGTACAGGGAAAGAAAAATTTAACACAACCGATGACAGATGATGATGGGTTAATGTATCCTACAGGTACAGTTGTTGTTTCTAGAACTTGGTTGCATTACCATTTCATCATCATTTAGGTAGTTTAGAATAATATAGATTTGTTATTCTAAGCATTTTTTCTAGTTTGCATTACCATTTCATCATCATTTAGGTTGTTTAGAATAATATAGATTTGTTATTCCAAGCATCTTTTCTAGTTTGCAATACAATTTCATCATCATTTAGGTTGTTTAAAATAATATAGATTTGTTATTCTAAGCATTTTTTCTAGTTTGCATTACCATTTCATCATCATTTAGGTTGTTTGGAATAATATAGATTTGTCATTCTAAGCATCTTTTCTAGTTTGCATTACCATTTCATCATCATTTAGGTTGTCTAGAATAATATAGATTTGTTATTCTAAGTATATTTAGTTGTTAATAAAAAAACTTATGATTATACAGGTTCAGTTGTTGTTTTTGGAATTTGGTTTTGAACATATATGATTAGAAAGAATGGCATACCTACATTTGAAGACTACGAGAAACACAAAACCATTCTCATGTATTCACACCTTGTCATGGCAACAAATGTTAAGTTATTGAGACATCATGCTAGACCAAACACAAAGAAACTATGGACAATTAGTAGTGTTGATCATGAAGCATTACTCCATACTATGAAGGTAAGAGATGACCCTTTAGGCACACTTGAGTAGTGGATCATTTGTTGAATGAGACATGTATGATATTATTCATCATATTTTGATATTGTTTATTTGTTATGGTTTATTATCTAGGTTGTTTAAAATAATATAGATTTCTTATTTTAACCATATTTTATAGTTTGTATTACCATTTCATTATCATTTAGGTTATTTATAATAATATTGATTTGTTATTCTAAGCATCTTTTCTATTGTGATCATATAGCTTTGTAATTCTAAGTATATTACGATGTTTGTGGCATGATGGACCATGGAGCAACTGCTACAACACTAGCCACCTTTGATCCTTTGGTAGAGGTATGTGACAAATTAGTAAATTTGACATTATATTTGCTCTTTTAAGGTTATTATTGAAAAATTTCACGATGCTTGTATGTAGTTTAACTGCTACCTTTATGTTTTCTACAAGTGCTTGTCACTCCAGAACATCAACATGCTACTGTTGTGGAAGAGTGTGATGATTATTTGTTTGCGATTATTTTATTATATGTCATTCCATAGTTTTCAATTTCTATATATTAACACATATACTTATTATTCTATCAGTTGCATCTTTAGATGAGTGAAGAGAGGAGGACTAGTGGGCACATTTGAAAGACAAAAGAATCAACAAAAACCCGATCTAGCTGACTGTGAAGACAATGCATGATCTACTTCCTTCCCCTATTGGGAATTGAATATGTATTAGGGCTATTTATTGTATGTGTACGTGGAATTTTATAAATCTTGTATTTGATAGCAATTCTTGAATGATGATATCATGCATATTGTGTATACTTTACATGTGTTTAAGTGTATACTTTACAACTTATGTGTATACTTTGTGACTTATGAGTATTCCAATGTATACTTTACGACCTATGTGTTTTCATGTGTATACTTTGTATTCACGTGTGTAGTTCATGAATTAAGTGTATTTGAGTAAATGATTCACTTATTCACGAGGACTGAAATGAACCCTAAACCCCTTTGCACCTTTACACTACATCCATCTGACCCTTTTTCCATTAAGCACAGACAAATGCCTAAGAGATATAAAAAATTGAGAGAGGTTATTGTAGGGGGCCCTGTGTGATCCTGTAGCCTCAAGCAAATTGTTTCTAGGTGACACGATTTTTGAGTAACACCTCATCAAAGATTGCTACCTTTTAACACTTTGGACTCTTAAAGGAAATCACTATTCTAATGTAGCTTGGATTGTTTTAATGTATTCGGGTGTGAAACAAGACTATGTCTAACATAAACATACCCATACAAATATGTTGGAATAGTCGGTTTGGTTGTACGAGTTACAGAATGAAAATTACACCCCTTTGTAACTTCACATTGCATCCATTTGACCCTTTCTCCATCAATAGAAATTTCCTCACCATTGACAAACACCTTCAAGATAGAAAAAAATAAGAGAGGTTATTGTAGAGGGTCCCAACGCGATCTCGTAGCCTTAGACAAAGATTTTGTAAGTGTCACGATTTTCAAGTAATAGTTCATCAGAGATTGCAGTCATTTGACACTTTGGACTCTTAAGGGATCAAGTTGGTTAAACGTAGCTTAGAGTGATTCGATGTGTTTGGGTGTGAAAGAGGACCATGCCTAGCATAAACCTACCCATCTAGACGTGTTGGAACAGTTGGTTTGGTCGTACGAGTTGCAGAATGAAAGTTGCACCATTTTGCAACTTTACACTGCTTGCATTTGACAACTTTTTCCTCAACTGAAAACTTGTCACCACGGAAAAATGCCTTTGAGATAGAAAAAAATGAGAGAGGTTATTGTAGAGGGTCCTAACACAATCCCTCAGCCTCATACAAAGAGTTTGTAAGCATTATTGTTTCCGAGTAATAGCCAGTCAAAGATTGCAACCATTTTGCACTTTGGACTCTTAAGGGATCAAGCTAGTTGAATGTAGCTCAGAGTGTTTCAGCATGTTTGGGTGTGAAATAGAACCATGCTTAGTGTAAGTGTACCCATCTAGATGTGTTGGAACAGTCGGTTTGGTCGTACAAGTTGTAGAACAAAAGTTGCACCACTTTGCAACTTTACATTGCTTGCATTTGACAACTTTTTCCTCAACTAAAAACTTGTCACCATGGAAAAAAACACCTCTAAGATAGAAAAAAATAAAAAATATTATTCTAGAGAGTCTCAACACAATCTTGTACCCTCAAACAGAGAGTTTGTAAGCATCATGGTTTCCAAGTAATAGCTCGTCAAAGATTATAGTCATTTTGCACTTTGGACTCTTAAGGGAGCAAGTTGGTTGAATGTAGCTCAAAGTGATTTGGCATGTTTGGGTGTGAAAGAGGACCATTCCTAGCATAAACACACCCATGCATATGTGTTGGAATAATCAGTTTGGTCATATGAGTTGCATAACAAAAATTGCATCACTTATGCAACTCTACACTACTTGTATTTGACAAATTTTTCCTCAACTAAAAACTCATCACCACAAGAAAATGCCTCTGAGAGAGGATATTGTAGAAGATCCCAATGCAATCCCATGGCCTCAAATGGAGATTTTGTAAGTGTCACAGTTTCTAAGTAATAGCCCATCAAATATTACAACCATTTTGCACTTTGTACTCTTAAGGGATTGAGCTGATTGAACATAGTTCAAATTGATTCAGTGTGTTTGGGTGTGAAAAAGGACCATTCCTAACAAAAACGTACCCATACAGATGTGTTGGAACAATCGGTTTGGTCATACAAGTTGCAGAATGAAAGTTGCACCACTTTGTAACTTTACACTGCTTGCATTTAACAACTTTTTCCTCAACTGAAAACTCATTACCATGGGAAAACGCCTCTGAGATAGCAAAAAATGAGAGAGGTTATTGTAGATGGTCCCAACGTGATCCAGAAAGCCTCAAATGAAGAGTTTTTAAGTGTCATGATTTTTGAGTAATAGCCCATCAAAGATTGTTGCCTTTTTGCACTTTGGATTCTTAAGGGATATCGTCGGTCCAATGTAGCTTGAACTGTTTCAACATGTTTGGGTTCAAAAAAGGACCATGCCTAGTCTAAGAGTACCCATATAGACATTTTGGAACTATTTTTAGATGGACTAACCTCCTTTTCATTGATGATAAAATCTTCTTCTTATCGTTTTCATTCCTTTTCTAAGTGGTTAATTTTAATCTTCAGTTATTTTGCTTCAATTTCAATGCTTAGGAAAACAACATCCATTTTTTTGATAGAGTTTTCAATGCTTAGGACAACAACTTCATTTGTTCAAATCCACCTTAAGCATCATCTCTCACTTTTTTTTCCTGCACAAATTATTACCAAATATAAAACCTCGATTGCATTAGGTTGAATGGCATATATGACAATAATTGTGATATAACAAGTTTGGTGTGGGTCAAGGTTGAATGACATATATGACAATATCATATGATTATTATTGCTTTTGTGCAAAGTGTGCATTATGACTAGTGTGCATTGAGCCCATATGGTATAACTAGTTTGCTTATTCATGTATTATGGTTAATAACATTCATTGTTGTGCGTTACAATAATACAAATTGCTTGTGGAAGGTCAAATAACATGCATGCCATGGAGTTGTATTTGGTTTGTTTAATGGTTGTATCACATTCATTTGGTTTGTTTAGTGGTTGCATTATGGTTGAGTAATGTCTTAATTGTTGATCATGATTATTGTAAAGATTTCACATGAACAATCTAATGAACATGTACCTTGTTCAGTTGTGAGGACTTTATTTGAAGGTTGCATCAAACCCCTATGGTTGAAATATAGTGATTCTTATTCATGATGATTTTATACCTTTTACATGTTATTAAGCTTGAATGAACATTGAGTGACATTTATTTTTATCAAGATGATTATATTACTTTTGAATGAATACTGTAATGACATATATTTCATTAAGTTGTATCTATTTGTTTGAAGTTTTTAATCAATCAAAAAAATCAATGCCATAAGACTGTCATAAACTGCTCTTTTCATCTTGTTTTTCCTTGTCTATGAAACCACAATTCTTTGAGGCATATTTTCAAATATTTCTTTTCAACAAATATTATATAGTGCTTCTCATACCATTTTTCATTAATTTTAACTTCTTTTGAAATAAAAATCAGCTTCCCACTTCATTATAGGAGTTAAAAAAAATGTCAAATGTAAATTCATTCAAGAGAGCTTGAAATCATGTGTATCCTCAAATTTAGTGTTTGATAAAAATGCTTTGATAGACATGTATGAAAAATGTGGTACAATAGAAAAGGCAGTGAATTGTTTGAAAAAACTCCTCAAAGAAATGTGGTCTCATGGAATGTAATGTATGTGAACCTTAATATGAATGAACTCTAGCATAGATGGATTACCAATTGTAATTCATAAGTTCTATTAAAATGCAATTTCATTAATCTATGAGATGTTATTGATCATAACTTTAAACCATTATAAGATAATTATACATTCCATTTTGAAGATTCAAAGTAGAAAGACATGCACACAAAGAACAAATTAGATAGAATATCAATTCTTATAAATCAAAATTTAGAATAATTATGTTTGTGCATATACAAATTTGGCATATATGCCATCTCAAGATCTATTAATCCCTAAATACATATCAATCTATATCAAATCCTAATCCCATGTTGGATCATCAAAATCGAGCCTCCTCAAAGAACTTAGTTGCTCTAAAGCTTCCTACACAATAACAATTCAAACCACAAATTAGATTAATTATGTGAATGGTTGGAAAGATAAACTAGTAAATAGAAACTTATATACTATCATTTATAAATTATGAATTTAACATCAAAATCACTATATGTGTATTAATATTATATCAATAATGCAATTCTTATTTATCTCAAGTCTTGCTCTCTTTTCTGCAAGACGTTCTGCATATGATTGTCCTTTAGGACGATCAGGAGTCTTCGTATAAAGAAATGGTCCCGCACTCGTCACAATGTTGAGTCAGGCAGGACTATAGTAGGTAAAATAAAAATGCTACGAATTACGAATTAACATATAATTGTTGACAAATAATCGTATTTACTAAACATATATATCTACTTCTATCTAAATGTAAATATTTACAATATAAAATAAAAACATACTTGTTGTGATGCTTTTACACTAGATAGGCTTATGGTGGATGAAGCAGCTAAGATGGTTTCCTATATAAAAAATGACAAGAATGTAGCACAATTTAAATGCACATGCACATATAATCATAATGTCAAGAATATAAAAAACCATATACCTGTTGTGCAGCTTCTTCTAATGGATCAAGCTCAATCAACATAGTTGTAAAAGAACCAGGTTGCTGCATAAAAAGACAAGATTACATTAGACTATCAATCTATGTAGTACATGTAATTAAACACAATAGATTTTAAAAATTAACATCTAAATAACAATTTAAATGATACCGTATATTGAGTCCCTAGGCCAAATGAAATGGCCGATTACGTAGCCTCCTGCACTTGGGAAATTTGATCCTCTGTCAACAACTGTTAATGATTCCAGCACATAAACATATATTAGTACAAATATCTCTTATAAAATATGAAAGAATTTAGATAAAACACACAGTGAAATTACTTTAACTTTTACCGGTGCTCCCACATCATCCCTGGCAGCCAATGTCTCTCTTGGAAATGGTCCACTTCGTGCTCTATCAACTCCTACATCTGACATATCTTGGACCTCATAGTTGGATGTGTCCATGGGAGCCTCAGTGGACTATCAAAGAGGAACCAAACATAAACTGTTGCACGTCATGTAGTAATGGGGCACACAAATATGTGCCAAAGAGGATGGTGTACCAGTCAAAGTTGATGCAACAAGTGCATCACCATTGTGCTAGGATATTAGGTGCATCACCATCATGATGGGATGCACCATCATACGGTTGTGCAACATGATGGCTCTGTGTGACAAATGATCACTTAATGAATGTAAGGAAAAAATGCTTTGACTCCCTGCATCTAAAGAAATCTTTGGGAAAGGAATTGGATTTGGGGCAGCAATAAGCAGAGCAAGAAGAATTGGGGTGACTCGGTGTGCTCTAAGTCTATCCTATAGCATCCCTCTACCAACACCTTGGAAATCTCGCATGTCAAAGTAATTGACATGCCTCATATAATTTTAAGAGAAAATACTGAGGGATGTCAAGATTGTTGTTGGGTGGTTTATCAAAAACCATCCACCAACGTCTCTAGAAATTATCTAATATGCCTCTATGTGTGCACCATTTAATTGAAAATTTTGGCTTTCACACATCTACGGGTTGTCCTATTTTGCGATTAATGAATAATTGGGCTAATTGGGCTTTGTTAATATCAAGTGCCCTCACCTCATCATATGATAACCCATTGGCATAAAATTTCCTTTGTTCCTCTCGCCACTTTGCAACCTATTGTGCTGAGTTGCCAAAATTTTAATATTTGAAATGATTATTTCTAAAGTGTTTTTCATATCTGATAGCTCAAGGAATGTATTGTAAATTTGACATACATTTCTCAATTGATCTAAATTTTTATGAATAGATTCATGTATTGTTGGCACGTTTTGGTTTGGAAACAACGGTTGTGACGAAGGAGGGTTTAAAGGGTTTTCATCTTGAGTAGGGTTAGGGTTTTCATGTTGAGTGGGGTTAGGGTTTTCATGTTGAGCAGGTTTCGAATCAACCATTTGAAGTCTATTAATTGATAAAAAAATTCAAAATTAACTAACATTTTAATGCAACAAAAAACCTATTAAAATCCTATTTTTGACTAAAATTCACTAAAAAACAATGCAAAACTAATATAAATTAAAGAAAAAACATTAAAAGCCATAAATACCTTTGAAATGTGATTGATTTGAGCAAAACATTTGGCTCCCAAATGGATATCTGAGTTGTTGAATGCAAAACCCATGCACAATTGTTTAGGAGACTGTAGAAAAAATTAGCATTTGAGTTTCTTTTTTTATTTTATAGAACATGAGACGAATATCTGTTACGAAACGGATATATGTTTCCTTTATGTAGTTTTTTTAATAATTGGTCGAGTCTAGGACCCGACCACTATACATATGTAGTTTTTTTGGTAATCATATATTATAATATATATATATATATATATATATATATTACTATTTTATTATATATTATATTATATTATTATATATTATATTATATTTAATATAAAATAATATAATGTTATATAATATTTATTTGGCCTAGAGATATAGATAGGAGGGGTCGCTCATTATTATTATCTGGGAAAGGCAAGAAAGTTTCTATCCACCTTCATGGGAGTTCAATTGATTGATCCAACCGTGTAGGAAACCCCACCAACCAAAGGATGTGGTCTACAAACCCTATCAAAAAGAACCGAAATAGTTTGTTTCTTTAGTGTTCAATCGAAAAGTAGCTACTTCAGCTTTAACCACTAGAATTTTTTATTTCTTGTCTATAGTTTTTGGGGCGGGCGGCATGTTACGTATAGAATCTTGCACTAGGATGGTTTGGACCTTCATAATTTCTCTAATCTTTATCCTAAAGGACCATCAAAACAAAATAGAAGCTTGACCGGGGTAGTCCCGATGGAGCGACTTTCTCATCGTTTCTACCTCCCAACTCGACTGAGGGTGGTTCATCTACCAACTACAATTCCCTGTGCATGAAGGATGAATATTCAATTGCAACTTTTTCTTGAATAAATTTGCTTCTATGTAGGTTGTCAGTTCCACATTTAAACCAACAAAAATTGGATGGGAGATTAGGAATATTTTTCAGTAGATAGATTGAATAATTTCATTGATATGAATGTTATATATTGAACCGGGCGGATGGAGTCTCTTGTCTTCTATCCCTCGGCATAAGAGTTCATTTAAATCTAAAAATAGGAGTTTCAATTTTAACCCCCCAGGGACCTTTAATGGCAGTGGCAAAGATGTTTCGTCTTAGCTCCTAAGTGCCATGTTAGAAAAGGAAGAAGAAAGAAAGCTAGCAGGACTTTTGGAGCTGACAGGGCATCTTAACTTGCCTGTGCTTAGCTCAACTCAAATCAATCAAACTACCCACCTACCCACATTTTTTGAAAGTCGATCGAGAAGAGAATAGATTTTTTGTTAGTTAGTTTGTTCCCAAAGGGGCCTTAAGGCACAACACACAAGCACGTGTTGCTCGAGCATAATTACTTGGGTTCCTCCTTTGGATCATGTCCTCATTCTGAGTATTACACAATGGATTCTATCCCCATCGATGTTTTCAGTTGTGGCGGCTCCCCCCCTCTGATTATGGTGATAGAAAGGAAGATCCAAATGTTCTAGATGGAGATATAGTGCCTAACATAGAACCTACTATCCCATGATCACCAATATCAGTTCCATAGTTACTAGTTTGTAAGCTAGCAACAGGAGTAGAAGAGCCAAAAGTAGTTGATACTCACTCGAGATAACTATAACCCTCAGAATATAACCCCCCAAGAACTGGGTGGGAGGGCCCCTACTATATAAGTATTATAATGAAATATAATATTATAATATATTAAATATATTATTACATAATATTAAATTAAATATGGGGTTGGGGCCCTAGCTCAGTTGGCTAAATCTCTCCTGTTGCAGGAGGTTGGTCACGAGGTCTAGTCTCCCCCACCCCCGTGGTACAGGAGGGCGTGTCACGCTAGCGCTGCCAGTCACGTTAAAAAGTTTACCAAGCGAACTGCAGTTTATATGGGGTCGTGCTACCCGATTCCTGCAGTCTAAAATATATATATTAAATTAAATATGCATTTTTTTTATACGTAAAATGCATCAATGTTGCATGGATTATATTATAAGCAAAAAAAATTACATCCTTTTTGCCCACAAAGATACTGGGCAAAGTCCATTTGGCATGAAATGCCCATTACAATCATAAGAATATTTACCAAAATTTTGCCCCTATTGGTGGTCTCGTGTGTCAACTTCATCACTGGTGCAACGACGGCCTTAGGCCCCAGACAAAACTCCATCCATCCACCCACCCATCCCGACCATTATTCTTCTTCATCTAAGGATCTAGTAGACTCCATCAAATCCGCAAACTCCTGGCACCATTGTATGCCTGCTACCTCATTGAAGCCTAGCCTCCTACATAGGAAATTGTAGTCGATAGTCGCCCAATGCTTATGACGAGCTAGGCCCTCCGTATTCAAGTTCATGTTGAAGAGGAGCCACTCCACCTCCACTCCTTGCAGGAAAATTTTGTCGATATCATCTAGTAATAGGATCCCAACTCCCAACTGCGCCATCACCACCACATCCACATCATCAACTAATATTGTTGCTTTGAACACCATCCTTAGTAGTAACAAACACCGAAGCTTTGGGAGATTTAAGTCCAATAGTGATGCAAGGAAACGTGATGAAATATCAAAGTTCACCCTCATCCGATTATTTGAGAAGAAAATTTTCTTCCTGATCACCATCCTCACTACCTCAAGACATAAAATGTCTTTGTTAAGGCAGATTTTCTCGAGCCTCTAGTCGGTAATGAAGCCTAGGAAAGATGATTGTTTCTTTGAGCACCTTAGTCTAATCGGAGTATCTATCCTTTTGAGCACAATTGAGAGGTTCTTCAGAAGATATAGATGCTTTCCATTGAGTCTTTCGAAGATCCAACTCACCTCATTAATTATTTCTACTTCCATCTCGACTATTGGTTATTTCCATACAACTCCCTAAAGGTGGAATTAATTTGCTTTTGGGGGGTACATTGTGCTCCAAATGTTTGTTTTTGGAGAGGCTCAACCATAGACTGCCATCATTAACGAACCACTCGTATTTTCTCCCATGTCTAATCCATACTTACCAATACCACCAGATCTTGTGAATGATTTCTTCAGCAACCGAATTTGGAATTCATAAATGTTCATGTCCATGGTTGTGGATATGTCTCATGTGATCGATCTCCTTTCCTATTCAAATGGTAAGAACAAATGCCCTATGTCATAACTTGTTAAATCTCCTATCCTCAGGAACTATAACTACCATACGGGTGGATTTCCTTCATGACAATGGTGATGTGTTGTCCAATGTCATCTCCTTCCTACTAGAATGCCTATGAGCCCAATCTGGCGAGAAGGCTCAAATAATTTTACTCCATTGGCACCCGGGCAATAGCCTTATTCGCCCCTCACTCCTTTTTTTTCCAGTGTGTCTACTTCTCCATTGCCCTCCCTATAAATATGGTTTATAGTATAGTTGTCAAAATATTGCATCAACTCAACTGCCTTAATGAGGTCTCAGAGCTTCCAGTTGGGGGTGGAGCCACTTCTGAGAGTGTTGATAACCAACGTTGAGTCTCCTTCAATTATAATTTTGGCCAATTCTAATTCCTTACAAATATTTAGCCCATGAATGATGACCAAGAATTTTGCTTCATTATTTGTCCCTTTAGGCAAATTCTTTGTTGGGGATGAGATTGTGTTTCCCAATCAATCCCTGATAATACAACCCACACCTAATGGGCCTAGGTTTCCTTTGGATGCCCCATCAAAATTTAGCTTGTACTAGCCCTTTGATGGGGGAGAACAAACTACTGAGGCTCAAGCCTACATTGGCCCATTTCCACCATTCCCAACCCAAGGTGGGATCTAGAGGGAGGGCCAGGCTGCATGCAATTTCACATCCCATTTTGAGAAAGTTTTATCCTTTTCCACTTTATGGGCTAGTTTGGCATTAAATGTTTCTATCAAAACAACCTTGATTTTGTTAATGAGGGAGGTTGAACACATCTTCTTGTCCCAGAATAATCGCCTATTTCTTTCCTTTCACTGCTCCCATACTATGATTGATGGACTGAGAATCCAAATATCCCCAAACACAAACTTCTTTAAAGATGGCCATGCCCGAAACCAACCGAGCAAGTCTCGTGGCATGACACACACCCAGCTAAGCCTTGCACATAGCCAACACCAACACTCTTGTGCATACTAGCAACCCATGAGGAGGTGGTTGGTTGTTTCCTTTGCATATTTTCACAAAACACATCTAGATAGACCCTAGAATCCTAAGTAATGAAACTTTTCAGTTGTCAGAATCTTATTTTGTATTGTTTCCCATGTGAATGTTCCCACCTTAGGAAGGAATGCATTAATCCAACATAGATAAAGGGGAAAACTGTCAATAGCTCTACCTCTTTCATTATATAATATCCTGTAGCCATCTTTTGTGTTATAGCTCCTTGTCTTAGCTCCTACCCAAATCAAAGTGTCATGATCATTTCACAAAGATAGTGATCTATTTTTTAAGGCTTCAGTGAGTAGTTGAACCCATTTCCATTATAGGACTATGCTATTATCATCTGGGATTATGTAATCTTTAACTTTCTCACCCCATGAAAGATTCTTTAGTGCTTGTTTTACCTCCCCCGCCTGAATCATGCTATCCAAACTTGGATATCCAGCCCATGAGTATTCCCAAAATAAGGCCTTGTTGTCGTCCTGAATGTCCCAAGAAAGATAGTCACAGATAACTAGTTTGCATTTTTTCATGATAAACCTATCTTTTGGATACGATCTAAGGGCTCACTTAGCAATTTACCATGTTCTAGAATAACATAAATTAAAGATTGAAGCATAAACAGATCATTCAATGACATAAAATATTTTTCACAACCATTTATTGAAAAGAAGAGTCAAAAGACATTATATAAACCAACAAACTTGCATTCAAATTATAGAAGTACGACAAATAAACCATTCAAACAATAATGGCACAGTATAGAGTTTATCAATAGCATAAGAAAATAGAGAGGTTGAACAATAATACAGTCTGTGAGTTCTTACAATAATCTAAACAATAAAAGGCTTGTTGTCTATTTAAAATCCTATAATTCTTAAACTAGTGGAACTTAGAACATATAACATGTAATCTTCCAACCCCTCCTCAAAATAAAAGAGCAGTATATATAGTCAGCACTCCCACTGCCTGGTGAGTAGCAACTGAAAAGATTCAAAATTTGGAATAATGATGTTGTAGCAATGATTACCCTCGGCCGTTGTAATAGAAAAGGTTTAGACCATAGAATTTGGTCACCTCCCATCCAGGTGCATCCCTTATGAATGATAACAGTGGTCCCACGCAAACAAGTGTCACCATCCAGTATAAATGGTTAGAACATGTGGAAACATCTTGCATCCCATAGTTTGCTTCATCCTAGGTTGAAGAAGCATTTGCAAGGAGACAAATGGCAGCGTAGCGCAGGCCGTGTTGGTTATCTCCTCCCTTCACTAAAAGCTTGCGTTGGGGTGACACGTAGCATCAATGTTCACTATAGACGCCACTTGTGGGGTCCACCAAATCTTTATGTGAATGGGAGCTACGTAGCATGCGGGTGAGGATCGACAAGGAAGTGAAGGGAAGCAATTAAAATAAACCATGGTGAGGACACGTGGGAGCATAGCGGGGGCTGATAAAAGAGTAAAGGAGAGAATTCCCTTGGAGAGCGTTGAGGGGACAAGTGGCGAAGGCCACGGTGATATTAAAAAAGGGTCGATGATATTTATTGAAGGCAAAGGTCGACACTTAGTAGAAAACAAAACCTAAAGGGAACATAGTGAATTTTGTATTCACAGCTTCTAGTGACTATCAGGGACGTTTCACTTGAGGAACGTGGAACCCAAAATTTTCTCTAGTTCATAGACTAGAGCGACATCCATTGGCTACGAAATTAGACCTTAGAAAGGATTGCTTGTAGGGGTGGCCAGTCATCTTCGAATGGTCTCGTTACATTGTGCAAATTTTCTTGCGCTTCACCTAGGTCGAGCATTTCTTTATAAGGCAACACCTCAGGTAAACCAGCCCCAGCCTCACAATGGAAAAGTAGTTGCGTAAGAGGATGAATAACACCTTAAATGTTGGTTGTGATAGGAGGTTGGCTAGAACTTTGGAAAGCAGTTGGGTCTTGCTCATTTTCTTCAATTTGCTCAGCTGTGGCGATCGACCCATCTTCAAGAAACAGGGACGGCAGACCCATTTCGCTCAATTGGGATAAATTTTCCTGCATGCCATCCATAGTCTGGCTCAGAGTAACTATGATAGCTTTAGTTCATAAGAAGGCCGAGTGGCAATAGATGAACTTGTTTGTTGTCTGGGCAGCAATATCCCAATCTCTGATCCTTGCCTTGGCCAGGTCTTCATCAAAGACCATGTATAGCTTGCTCAACAAACTCTTCGCTTCAGGAACCTTCTATGTGATGAACTGTGGGAATAGCTTGATTATTCTGTGAACCTCATGGCTCAAGTTTGTTGCCTTATATATGAGCCAGAGCGTTGGCTACAGTGTTAAGCAAAAGGCTTTAACCTTTTCCCACTAAGAAATTTACAACTTTCGAGCTAATGGGATGAGGTCCAATTGCGCAGCAGGGGCCTGGAGAGCACTCTTCATAAGGGAAATCTTCACATTCTTTAAGCCGACATCCTCTGTCAATTTTGCAATTCTCTTTTTTGCGAATGCAAGTTTCCCCTGGAGGCTACTTAGCTCTTTATACTAGTTCTCCTCGGCTCAGGCATGGTTCGCCAAATCTATGTCAAGAGAGGACTTTGTCTCTTAGAGATCTTTTCTAATTGGGCCTTTCGACCTTCAAAGTTTGTTTGATTCTTTTCTAATTCTTGCCCATTTAGAGTGCGTTGAGATGCCATCTCTTCATTTTTTGTTGAAGATTTTGTCCCATTAGGGCCAATTGGCTTTGATATTCCTGGCTCTTCACCCACATCTCGTTGATCAGTGAAGGGTCAACGGATTGGGACTTATTGAGTTCTTTTTGGAGTATGCTCCACTCCAACTCTTTTGCCTGCACTTTCTCAAATAAGAGTGCAACTTCTACTTCCAGTGATTTCTCCCTTGTCTCTAGGAAACTGACCCTTTTCTTCACAAGCTTTAGCTTCTCCTCCTTCTTTAGTTGATGGCCAAACTTGAGGAAGTCAGTCATCACCACCCGCTACGTTTCTTCCATGAGTTCCACCTTGTCTTGAGCTCAGGCTGCATTCAAATCGAGTCCCATGGCATACATGTAATCATTTGATAGCATCTCTCCTTATGGCTTGGTAGTGTTTGGGTACATGGTGGCAAAATTCAGCGTTCATTGTGCCTCATTGTACACCGTATACCCTTTCGACTATGCATCTCTTTTGTCATCCTTAGCCCTTTTCTTTTGTATTCTTAGAGTTTGCACTTGCTTTGTGGCCTCTCCTTGGGCTATGAAATTGGATGGCGATTGAACTAGCCCGCTTGCAAAGGGTGCATCGGGAAGTAGGGAAAAAGGGATTGTAAGTGTGGCAAGCCCCTTCATTATTTTCTTCTAGAGAGTAACAATTTGTGGGGAAAAATAAGGGACATGCCAAGGTTCGGTTTGTGAGTTGGTGGAAGGGCTCATCAGTTGTCGCGGTGATGGGGTAGTCATGATTGAGTTTGTTTGCTAAGCATGTTGGGTTGGACCTGAGATAACAGAAGCGATAGGGGTTTCAATGGTGGTTGAGCCTTCAGAAAGAGAGGTGAGGAGAGATTGAGCAGTGACAATTGGCGTTAAGGTTCATAGAGGCGTTAAGATAGATGGCCCTATCTAGGCGAATTGAGAGAAACCTCCCGCAAACATTGTGGTAGGGGTAGAGAAGACATGGCCAACATTTGTAGTAATGGGCGCTGCAGAAATGGTAGAGGATACTAAAGATTGAGAAATGAGAAAAGGAGTGAACATTACTTGTTGACTGGATGTTGGCGGTGCTCCGCTCATTACTGGCTCCTCACCTACTTCAAACTCTCGGCTCACTACGAGCACTTGGCTTGCGATGGCTTCTTGTGATCCTTCTCCCACAATAGCATCAGTGCATTATCGTTTAGGGGGTGGGGAATCTTCAATCTCCACAATTTCTAGTTGTTGCGGTTGGGACCCCCTTGTTGCTTTTGAGGCCTAGGTGAGTGTCCGCGAGGCCCTTGATATATTTAGTCACACATTTGAAGTGACATAGGTAGACTACCCTGTGGACTTCCTCTTTTGCTAAGCGGAGGACATTGATGTATCGACTTCCTCCTCCGCCTGCTTTTCTTCTCTATTAGAGTCATTGCCTTTGCTAGCGCTTGAGTCAGAAGCAGGATGCTCCTCATCCCATAGCCTGTCAAAATCTTCATCATCCGACACACTTTCATAAGGTGCATCAATTTTTTTTTGTCTCCTAGCAATATATCCAGAAGGCTTTGATCCTTTCTATACTCCATTCTTGCTCTTTTCTTAACTTATTAAACATGGATTTTCCCATTTTAGTGTTCTCATCATAATCTGCCTTAGCGAAATAGAACTTATGCCATGGCAACCTGTTGTCCTCTGTGGGAATATGAATCAAGTCAACCAATAATTCATCTTCATCATCCAGTGGGCTGCGCCTCTTCTCCCAATAAGGCCAATGACTGTGAGTTACCTTGAGATGCTCATATGGCAGATCATTGAAAGGGTTGTGATTCTATTTGTCGCAGATCATTACCAACCTTAGATGAGAAAGATTATCTTGCAACAGTGGGTGTGTCTGATTCTTTTTCATGGCCACTATTTTGAAACTTTGTGGACATATGAAAAATCCCTTCTTTTTGGGTATTCCGCTATAGAAAGTAATATCAATAATACATGTCTTCCAAAACAATCCAAGGGCTAGCACTCAATTTGTAATGCATGTCAGAAGGTGGAATGGTTCCTTGGTGAAGCCTCACATTCAGATGAATGTGAAATCCGCTCTGACAAACTAGTCACATATGGGAATGAATTTTTGCATATACTCTGTCTGTGTCAGAGTGAGTCAATTAATACTATCCTCTCCTTGTAAATCTTGAAAAATTGGAGTCAAGAAATAATCCGAAAATGCATAATAATCAAAAGTGGAAGAGAGGAGAGGAGTCTAGATAGAAACAAGCTTTCTTCTATTCCTTTCATCAAAAATAGACAACTTCATCTACTTATCAAAGAAATCCATATTCTGATGCAAAAACATATGGGCAAGAAAGGAAGGAAATCTGAACTTCCGTTCAGCTTGGTATTTGCTAATTTTCTCTATCATTTTCTTTGCAAGGTATTCTGCAAAATCATACCAAAAATAAGATTGTTGCCTGCGAAACTAAAAACCTGGGCCCAATTGAAATGTGTGCACCTCCTTGTCAGTGTCTAGACCTAAAATAAACGTCATCATTAAAAAGGAATCTTGCAGGTCTTATGCGAAAGCGCTGTGTTGCACCAAAATTCTTGGTGGTTTTCCCTACTTTGCTTCAATCCTTTGGGTTTCTTTGTTATAAAACTCTAGAGACTTATTCCTAGTGTTCCATATACGATCCCCTTGTTTAGGAGTGAATGCATCCATTAGCATCCATCTTTGCTTATGATCAAGAATACATAACATATTCTGAATGGATACCGACGTGATGTTAACTGACAAAGTTTAGCCCTCAATGGTGTTGGTGCTTGAGTTAAAATTATTAATGGCCGCATCGACTAATTCTAGGTAGTAGTGCACAAATGGGCCATATATTAAGGAAGCTCGTTGGACCATACTTTATCTATCATCGACATTGTCTTTATGGACACCTTCATTCTTTCGCAAGTTGCTTCCCTCAATCCTTTAGGATTCTTTGCAAGAAAGGGATCATGAATATTATCCAAGTCCTCCTGAATTAAGTCCTAGTCTTTGTAGCCTTTGGGCTTGTCCAGTTCTTTCGTGTTCGTCCACCTTGGCTTGTTAGGAATACTTGGTGTGGTGTAAGAAATGTTTTCAAAGATATCAAAGATTGGTGCCCCTCCCATGGCTTTAAATAAGCTTTTTATTGCCCCTCCCTATAATTTATGGCTTGAACTTTCTACCATTTTTTATTTGCGGGAAGCTTTTACTTTGTTTGAAACTTTCTGCAATTTTACCTTGGCTCTGGCTTTGCACTATAAATTGTTTTTTGCTTTGGGCACTACATTTGAAAAGACTTTTTAAGTGCTTAAATACTTTGCATGCATTACTTAGCTATTTTTCCTCAAGGTGGTAGATGGGAGTTACCTTTTTTCATTTAATTCAGCATGTATCACCAATCTTTGGCTTGTGCAAGATGAATCACTTGCCATTTTGATGTGACAATAATTCATAATTGCAATTAGCAACTGTATTGTAAAACATGATTTTCTTGGAACTTGAGTCGATGTTTTGCTAGCAACTTAAGCATCCGTATGTGTTGGTAATTAATATCCCAAAAGGAATGATTAAGCCAAAGATGTGATGAGTGTTTGAGAAGATACGAGCTCTATCTTAGAATAAATAAAATATTTGGAAAATGACACCTCAGTCCCTAGCCGTGCATAACACCGCCGATTCCACCAACTTAGGCTAATTAATTATCCTTCATTACTTTTGCATGCAACAAACCGTACTCAACATACACAACTGGGTGGGAAATTCAAGCAAGCTCAGGCACAACTTTCAAGTTGGTACTCGATTAACATCACATTTATGGTAAGAAGATTACCACGCATTTCCTCACCTTTTTCTATAAATAGGCATCTAAGTAGTAGCAAAATCATACTTAGCAATTAGAGAAAATTTGGTAGTAGGTAATTGGTTTAGCAATTTATCATTGGCAGTGCTTAGCATTTTCATAGGCTAGACTTAGGTACTTTGCAAAGATAGTCTCACACTAGTTGCAAAGCGATTGCCAATATGAACACCCCAATTAGGTTAGTGTGTCACAAGTCTCAGACTGCCTTCTTAGGTGAAATTTCCACTAGGCGCTTGAAGAGGATGACAAAAAAAAGCATTCACTAGCTATTATAGCCATGAAATGGGTTTTTGGATGGGATTGCTTCAAATACGAGGACAAATATCGAGTTAACACTGATGTGTGCTCATACTTTGTTTCCTCCATGTTGGATATTCAAATTCCCAAGTCCCCGATCGTTCGTCTTTTTAAAGAAATATTTCCCAAGAAGTACCTAAATGGCCTTAGAGAGGTAGTGGCAAATGTTGCATTTAGTGGAGGCATACCAATCGCGAGCGACGTATGGAGGTTCATAGAAGAGGATGTGGTTGTGCCGTGGTTGCCATTTATGAGTGGCTTTCGCCTCTAGTCGCAAGATGAGCACCGCCAGAGGGTCACTTGAGCCTGCCATTTCCTGCTTCGCATCTACAACATGATGTCATTTTACGACATCGCTCGAGTGGCATACGGACTTCAGGAACCTTGTGTTCCCTCTACCTTTGGTCTTTGCTCCTATTAATGGTGTTGTTGTCGATGATGATGCCCCTATGGATGAAGATGTTATGAACATTTTTGTTGATGCGTCGTTTGTTGCTGCCCATGTTGTGGACTGAAGACTTTCGTGCCTTTCTTTTTTCCTTTTAAAAACTTGTAGCAATTAGCCCATTTTTTGTATACATGCCTGAAAAAGGCTTTTCGTAAAATATATGAAGAAGCAAAATATAACTATATGCTTTTAGAAGCGTGGCCTTTGAGCCATTTTGACAATGTAAATATCAAAGCATATATATAATGAAAATATATTTTATATAATCATCTTGTTGTCTACTTTTGGAATCTGCAACTGGGTCATCCTTTTCCTTTTCAGCATGTATGTATCAATTCTGCATGTGGGTGTTTAATAAATTTATGCTCTTTTCAGCTATGAGTTTATTTTCCTTACTGCAATAATGGGTGACTTGTTCTTTTCCGCCTTGAACCATAGGATAAATAAAAGAGACCAGCCAACAAAACAAAAGGAAAAGGAGGGAAAAACATTATAGACATATTTACATTGGTAGGATAAGCAAGCTTAATTAAACAATTTAAAGTGAATTTCGTTGACCAGAATTTCCAACACTTCTTTTTCCATAGTTTCTAACTCATATGCATTATGTTCTTTGCATTGAATTATTCTGAATGGGCCTTCCCAAAAGCTATCAAACTTTATGTGTTGACCCGGCTTCGCAACCCTCTCATTAAATTTTAGCACTCGATCTTTGCACTTTAGACCTTGGTCGGACGCTTTCTTGTCAAACCATCTTTTAACCACTTATTGGCGATTAGTCATGGCTGTTAGGGACTTTTCTCTTTTTCTTGTACTTCTAGCAACTTGGCTAATCACACCTCCATTGCGTCATTTTGTTCCACCTTGAGGGATTTTAGCAATTGCAACACTGAATTCTCCATCGAGATAGGCAACAACGCCTCTTTTCCATATACTAGCTTATATGATGAAGTCTTTAGGACTTGCTTAGGAGTGATGTGGTCTGTCCAGAGCTCTATGTCTATCCAGAGCTTTATTCAGAGGTTTTTATGCCATTCCTTTTGGTACTCAAACCCGATTCTTTTGAAGAGTCAGACCAAATTCTTGTTTGTCGACTCGACTAAGCCATTCCCCTGTAGGTAATAGTTTGATGATGTTTTAAGGAATATACCATGAGTAAGTGCGAATTGACTTACCATAAAGCCCAGGAAAGCTTTAGCATTATCGGAGATGATAGTTTTGGGCGAGCTGAATCTCATCACCATTTCTTCTAGGAAATCCACTATCTTTGCCTCTATCACATTTTTCAATGGCATGGCCTCGGTCCACCTCGTGAAGTAGTTAGCAACCGTCAAGATCCATTTATGTCCTGCACTGGAGGCTAGGTTGATCATTCTGATGAATTCCAAACCCCATTACACAAATGGCTCATCAACCACTATAAGATTGAGAGGCATTGCAAAATTCTTTCTTCTTCCTGCGAAGAACTAGCATTCCTTGCAGGTTTTCACCAAGGAGTAGGAATCATTGAATAGTGTCTGCCAAAAGTACCACGCGCACATGATTTTGATGGCGGTTGTCTTTGCAAAGAAATGTCCACCAGCGGGACTATTGTGGTAGGTGTCAAAGATCCTTTTCGCTTGCTCTGTAGTGATGCACCACAATAGAACACTGTTAAAATTTCTCTTGAACAGGATCCCTTCAATGAGCGCATATTTATTGTTTTGCAGTCGGTAGAATCTCCTCTTCTGGGAAGGAAGGCCTGACAGATACTTTCTTTTGTAGATAAATCTTACTCTATTTGCCAGCCAACAACCTTTGAAATCCAACTCGTTCGTTAGGACTAGCTTTGACTACTCTTCTTCAACCATTTCTTTATCATGCACAAGATATTCACACAATCCTCTTCCCCGAATAGTCTTTGTAGGCTTAACCTCAATGTCATATTCAAGGATCTTGGTGATCTAATTGGCTCTTTTCTCGATAATTTCTCCTTCCATGATGTATCTGCACACACTAGAATGCACAACATAGACAATCACCTTATTGCAAGATATTAAGTGTCGAAACTTCTTAAACCCCTTAACTATGCAAATGCTTACCTCTCTACAAAGTTGTAGTTTGTTTCATATTCATTTAGGGTCTAGGAGTGAAATGCTATCAGATGTTCTTCCTTGCCCTCATCATCTTTCTGAGTTAAGACAATAACTATCCTTGACTTGCTACTAAATACATACATTATGAAGTCCTTTGATAAGTTCAGATTGACCAAAACATAAGGGGAGGAAATAGCGTCCTTGACTCTCTCAAAGGCTTCTTTGGATTCTTTTGTCCATTTAAATGTTTGATCCTTTTTTAGCATCAAGGTGATTGGCCTAATTATTCCTGTAAAATCATAAATAAATTCGCTAACAAAATTTACCTTTCCTACGAAGGACTAGACACCTTTCTTGTTGATCGGAAGGGGAAGATCTTTGATTACTTTCACCCGCTTGGGATCAATTGAAATTCCTTATTTGGACACTACGTGCCCCAATAGCTTGCCTTGCAGTACTCCGAAGACACATTTTTTTGGGTTCAAGGATATCCCGAACTCCTGAAATTTCTTGAACACTATTTCAAAGAGATCAAAATGATCATCCTTGGACTTGGAAAACACCGTTAAATCATCCAAATAGGTTAGGATAATCTTGTTGATTAGTTCACTAAAAGCAATATCCATTACTCGCTGGAAAGTGACTCCTATGTTGGAGAGGTCAAACGACATCTTAGCGTATGAAAACATTCACCACTTGGTAATGAACGTCATCTTATGTTGATCCTCCTCTTTGAACCAGATCTGATTGTAATCAGAGAAGTCATCTAATAGGGAGAACATCTATGATCCTGCCACTGCTTGCAGGATTGACTCCATTGAAGCTAGCGGGTAATGATCCTTCAGGGATGTTGTATTCAGGTCACAAAATTCCACACATAAATGACTATCTCCATTCTTCTATTGGACTAGGACTAGATTGGATACCCACGTGCTATGCTTGATTGAGAAGACAATTCGTGACTAGATTAGCTTTGTTAATTCTTGCACCATTATTACTTCAATCTTTGGATTTACTGGCCTTTATTTTTGGTGGACCAGTTTTGCACCTTCTGCCAACTCTATTGTACGCTGAATGATATCAGGATCATATCCCCTGAGGTCATCATATGACCAGGCCACCACTTCTTGATATTTTTGACAAAAGTCGATAAGCCTTTCTTTATCATGATATGGGACATCCCTCTCAACTTTGAGCTTTCTTCCATCTCTGACCTGAAGGTCCACATAGTCACCTTCGTCTGCTACAAACTTTCATTTTTCATTTCTTGCATCGTCACAATCGAAAAGATTCTTGAGTTAACCAATCCCTTCGGAAGCTTGTTGGATTTCAGCTAAATGATTTTTCCTTCATAATCCTCAATAATCTTTGGTTAGAGATGGTTGAAAAATTCTCCTAACTGTTGGATGAATGAGGCAATGTGTTCATCACTGTCAAACACTTGTTAGCTGTGGTCATTATCTGGAATGGTTGGTCGAACTATCACTCATACAGAGTGTTTGTTGTGAATGAGGTTGGAGGTAGGATCAAACTAGGATCTGATTGATGCCATGCGGTTTGCATCTGTATTTTTCTCTCAGGGAACTGTCTGTATGTTGAAGGCTTCAAATCTCTCAATCAGGTCACAAACTCGGTGTCTATAGGATTGCATGCGGACATTCTTGGTCACAGAAATTCCTCATACTTGATTGACTACTAGTTCAAAATCTCCAAACACCATTAATTGCTTAATGCCCATCTATTCCGCAAGGTTGATACCTTGCACAAGTCCTTCGTATTCAGTTTCATTGTTCGAGCAAGTGAACTAGAAGCAAAAAGACCTCATTGTCTTTTCATTATGTGGGGACTTTAAACATATCCTGACTCCTGCGCCATTTTTGCATCTTGCTCCGTCGAAGTGCAACATCCATAACTCTGAGGCTTGACCCCTCTCTGGTTCTTTGACGACCTTCGAGAGCACTAGATCTTCATCATAGATGACATAGGTGCCCAACTCGGTGGCATGATAGTTGCCGAAAGGATCAGTATCCATATGTTCACTCAATAGAACATCTTCTTGATCGGTCTGATCTCCGGTCACCTTTTCATCTTCCAATAGCTCAGTGCAATACATTTCTTGATTAGTGATAGAAGTATGAGCATCTTCAAAGTTGATCATGGCTTCATTAGCCACATGCTTCAAATCTAGAGCTTCATATTATATCTTCATTTTCGCACCGCGCTTGGTCTTGAGGATCATGTGCGACCAATCCAGGGACAAGTATCTACCCACCTTTGAAGTAAATTCTTAGGATAAGCAAATGCCAAACATGGAGGGAACATCTATGATCATAGTATCTTGCGACACCGTGACACTAGGGCAGGAAAATAGAGTCAAGGGAAGATCCTTGATGAGACTAATAGTTTTGACTCTGTTTCCATCAAGCTGCATCACTCCTTTTTTTAAAGGTTCATAACTGAGCCCTAAAGCTTCAACTATCTATTTCAGCATAACTGTGGTTCCTAGCACCAGAGTCAATCGTGGCATTATGTAATAACTTATCTCCCACAATAAGCATTAGGAAGAAGGGTTTGGGTTTTAGGTTATCTCTTACCTCAGCAGGAGCTTCCACTATGTTATTTGTAAAATTTTTGGCCAAAGGTGATTAGTCAACAACCTTTCCTTTGAATAATTGCTCCTTTGGTTCAATGATTGAATCCTCCCAGAGCACCTTTTGTAGTAATGTCTTCTATTATGGGATAGCTAATATATCCCAAAGAGACACATTAGCAGATGATTTCTTTAACTGTTACACCATGTTGAAGGGTGGTGGATTTAGAGATTTCTGCTCTTTTTCTTTTGTTATAACAATTTCCCTCCACAACGGACATTGTGGCACCACAACGGAGGTGCTAAGTGTTTGGTCAGAAGCATTTTTAAATTACGGACTGACTAGTTGTGGGACAACTAGTTTGCCCATGAATCTCCTCTTTGAGCAGGTGTTGTAATCAAACTATACTTGTGGTGTTTTAGATGCGGATGCATCATTGGTAAACACCACTTCTTCTTCCATCCATGAGAAGAGTGTGTGATCAGGAGCAATGTTTGCTTCTTGTTCTAGTGACAACCCTTGCATTTGTGCGGTGAGCACCGCATTGTCCATTTGTGAAGAAGCATACACAACCTCTGGGATCTGACATTGTACCTTGGCTGCGCTGCTCTACCACCTTTTGTTGTAGTTTTTTACATAGACAATTTTGGGGCATATGTGAATCGCCGCATGGGAAGCACCAAGTGTTGGTGTTATCCATTAAATTGTTTTGCCCCATGGTCAACTCTCTGCTTGAGCTTGGGTTGGCACTTTGTAGCTGAGTGGGTACCGACACTATCTGATTTGTTGTTTACGCCTTTGGATTTGTGCGGGTGCCTCCTTGGAACTAGTTTTGTTGGTAAGAGGACCTTCCACCTTAATAACTCTGGTAGGTCAACTTCAGAGGTATGACCTAGTTGCACTTGATAAGAGTTATCTCATTGGCCATATGTCGCAACATTTCCTTGACGCCACTCATATCCTCCTTGGAAGAACCAGATGTAGAAGCAACATTTTGTGGCGCGCTCAGATATGTGTACATAGATTAAGGAGGAGTTGGTGTGTTGGTAGAAGGCATCTCCTGAGCGGGAATCGATATTTCTAGAAATATAAGAATAATGGGCCGAGGTGGCAACTTTCTGGCATCTATCAAATTATTCTCTGCCTTGACAATGATGCTATATGCGCCCGGTAGTGTGGTTTTGTCGAGAGATTGGATCATCATGGAAATGTCCAGGTTGATAGATTTCAAATAGAACATAAATGCTATATTAGGCGACAAGCGGATATCAACTTGAATCCTCTACTAGCTTGTATGTAACTGGGCATTGAAGTCAGCCATGGCTTCATGTGAGGCCCGCTTTATAACCAATACTTGATAATATAGTGAAGATTGGTCTCCTTCATTTGAGAATCTCTAGTAAAAAGGATCTCCAAGCTCATCCCAGGTACTGATAGTGTTTTCTTGCAACATCTGGTACTAATCCAGCAGCTTGCCTCTAAAGGAGGCGGTGAACAACCTTAGCACTATATTTTGGTTTGTAACGTCGTGTGCTAGACATATGTCTACAAAATATTGCAGATGTTTGGAGGTTGTTCTTGAACCATCTCCAGTGAATTTAGGTATAGTTTTTAGAGTGGAAACTGGGATAGTGTCCCAAACGACAGGCGCTATTGGTGCAACAGGTGGACTTCTGGTGTCTCGTGCCACATAATTTATGTTAGCGGTAGGCAACATGGTGAGCAGAAAGGGCGGAGGAAGCGAAACGTTCACTAATTGGGTCGCGAGTTGTCCCTAATGGTGGTACTAATAAACTAGGATTATTTGTTGTTTGGGACCTAGTAATAGGCCGATGGCTCATACACCCTTTTGAAAATTAGATTTATTTAAACTCGGTCCCATCGGGTGTGCCAAGAAAAAGAAAAAAACTATTGATGCCAAAAATTGGCAAGGTAACAACCCTTTGTGGGAAACTCAGTTTATGGGGACTTATTGCCCTAAATTGAGTGACCTTCAGATTTTTAAAGAAGTCGATTTCTTCTATAATTGGGGTTTTGGAATGGGAAAATGAAGCAAATATAAAAATAGCTGGCCTAACTAAGGCGATGTGTCAAAATTTAGATAAAAGACACGATAAACCTATCTTTTGGATATGATCTAAGGGCCTACTCAACAATTTACCATGTCCTAGAATAACATAAATTAAAGATTGAAGCATGAACAAATCATTCAATGACATCAAATAATTTTCACAACCATTTACTGAAAAGAAGAGTCAAAAGACATGATCTAAACCAACTTGCATTCAAATTATAGAAGTACGACAAATAAACCATTCAAACAATAATGGCATAATATAAAGTTTATCAATAACATAAGAAAACAGAGAGGCCAAACAATGGCACAGTCTGTTAGTTCTTGCAATAATCTAAACAATAAAAGGCCCGGTGTCTCTTTAAAATCCTATAATTCTTAAACTAGTGGAACTCAGAACATATAACATGTAATCTTCCAACCCCTCCTCAAAAGCAAAGAGCAGTATATATAGTCAACACTCCCATCACTTGGCAAGCGGCAACTAAAAAAGATTCAGAATCTGGAGTAATGATGTCACAACAATGATTACCCTCAACCGTTGTAACAGAAAAGGTTCAGGCCATATAATTTGGTCACCTCTCATCCAGGTGCATCCCCTGTGAATGATAGAAATGGCCCCGCACAAACAAGTGTCGCCACCCAGTATAAACGGTTAGAACATGTGGTAGCATCTCGCAACCCATAGTTCGCTTCATCCTAGGTTGAAGAAGAATTTGCAAGGAGACATATGGCAGTGTAGCATAGGTCATGTTCGTTCTCTCCTCCCTTTGTTGAAAGCTTGTGTTGGGGTGACACGTAGCAACAATGTTCACTATAGACATTGCTTGTGGGGTCCACCAAATCTTTATGTGAATGGGAGCTACGTGGCATGCGGGCAGGGACCGATGAGGAAGTGAAGGAAGCAATTAAAATAACCTATGGTGAGGACACGTGGGAGCATAGTAGGGGCCGATAGAAGAGAAAAGGAGAGAACTCCCTCGGAGAGCGCTAAGTGGACAAGTGGCAGAGGCTGCGGTGATATTAAAAAATGGTCGATGATATTTATTGAAGGCATAGGCCGACACTTAGAAAAAAACAAAACCCGAAGGGAGCATAGTGAATTTTGTATTCATAGCTTCCACTAGCTCATCGCCAACCAACCCCCATAATCTTTGAAAGAAGCTAGCTAGGAGGCCATCTGGGCCAAGGGCATTATTTGGGTGCAGCTGAAAAAGGGCCATTTTTATTTCCTCTTTAGTGATTTTTTCATTGAGCATCTTATTTTGAACCTTTGTGACTAACTTTGGGATGCATCTTAAAAGTTCTTGCTTGTGGCGCAGATTTGCACCATTGGTATTGTTTAGCAGGTCATTGAAGAACCTTACCACTTCTTCTACTATTTCCCGAGGTTCCTCCACTATGGATCCATCCAAATGCCTAAGGCTCACGATTCTATTCACACTCTTTCGTTGCCTTGTGTTGTTGTGAAAAAAAAAATGTTTTTGTCCCCCTCTTTGAGCTATAGCTCCCTAGATTTTTGTTTCCAAAAAGTTTCCTCCTTGGCCAAGTGATGAGGTAAAAATAACCTCATCAATATAATGAACCAAATACCCTTCCTCATATCTTCCAGTCACCTTTACCTTGCCAATTAATTGTCTTTAGGATTAATAATTACTTGTTTTTTGTGAGAAGTATAATTTTTATTTTCTGAAATTAATTGAAATAAGCTAACCTGCACTGATATAATGGTTTAGTTTCTAAGTATTGTATAGGTTAATATGCATAATTGGTCATCATGTCCAGCCAATGGATTCAACACAAACTTCCAAATAGTTGAAAACAAGTGTTGGAAGAATAGGCACTGGAATTTTAGGGAGCGCATGATGGATCAAGTTTTTGTAGCTTTCTTGTTATTTTATGTTAAAAGACTTTATGGCTCACTCTGAGCCTCTTTAATGTTTTATGTAGTCAACTTAAGTCTGTTAGTTTGTTAGAATAGGTTAAAGACTTTTTCAATGGTAATCTTCACCATCTAAATTATAGGATTTTGTTAGTTTTTTTTGTATAAACATGTAATTGTCAGAAGCAAAGAACACACAGAGAGATATTGTTATGCTGTCACTATGTTTCTAAGTTATACTTTGAATAAAATAAGTTTTTCCCTCATTATGAGTTATTAGTATTGTGAATGAAATAATTTTGAATGGAGTAATCTTGAAGTTACAAAGTCTATGTGATTTGAGCTACACGTAGGAACACCCGAGAGTTGGCCACTCGAGGGACTATAGATTAGATAGATAAGTATTTTATTTTTAATCCTGTTGTTTTCATTTTGTAAATGATAAATGTGAGTGAAGTTTATTTTCATATATTGAGCTCTTATAGGTTAACCCTTCAGGTTCTAGTTGAGTTTGTAATCTTTAAGTTTTATTGTATGAAGTTCCAGAGTGTTGGCAGATGGTCAGCGCTCCCCTTGGGATTCATGACATGGACTAACCACCTCCCGTGGATTCGTTAACTCTAACAGTTGTATTGGGCATTAACAGGTCAACCTTTTGGTGCAACAACAACCGTGGGGCCAACAATTGGTATCAGAGCCAAAGGTGCCAAGTTCAAATCCCCTTAGGTGATGATGAGGGGGAGATTGTTGGCAGATGGTCAATGCTCCCCTTGGGATTCGTGACATGGACCAACCGCTTCCCATAGATACGTTAACTCTAACGGTTGTATCGGGCATTGACAAGTTGACCTTTTGGTGCAATGGCAACCATGAGGCCAACATGGAGTACCTACTTTCATTTGTTAGTTTTAAGTTGTTAAGTTGTTCTCTATTAATTGTTAAGTTTGTTATCCCTTGTTAGTTACATGTTTCATAGTTTCTTTACAAGCATTCCTCTTTAGCAATTTACATACTTCTTAGCTTAATTATCTCTATGCTTTCCAGTTTAATCGTTATGCCTTTTAGATTAATAATCTCCTACTTTCTAGTTTAGTCATTTCATGCTTTCTAGGTAAATGATTTCATACTTTCTAGTTTAGTGACCTCTTAGTTTAAAGTCTCATTTCAGCTATTCCAAACACTTAGAAAATATGAGAGAGATAGTCAAGATGTCTTCTATTGCATATAGCCTTCGAACACTGGCCGGTTGATACAATTGATGCATTTTTAACTAAAGAGATAGGACCTAACGACTACCTGTCACTTTTTGGCAGTGTTGTCAGGGAGCTTCCTTTTCTAGTGTTAGTAGGAGATACATTGAATACCTCTTTTGGGAATAAAAAAAGTCTTAAGGCTTCCTTTTCTGCATGGTCAAGAAACAAGGCCCTCACGAAAGATTCATACCAACCCCCCCAAATGACGTACCAGCCACAAGTAGGGAGGAAGAAGTCTCAGATCAAGAACTTATTGAAGAATTGATCGAGCAAGATCAACTTGAGACCTTTGCACATACCTTAGAAAGAGAAAATGTAGTTGTAGAGGAGCGCATTCCTTTGCAAACCCCATAGCCTTAACCATTTGAACATAATTTTGAAGAAGAATGAATTCCCTTCAACATCATGGGTGACCATAGAAATGTTGCTAACCCTCTACTGCCACACACATTCACTTATCCTATTGCTATTGATATAGATGACAAGATGATTATGAAAAATATCTCGCCAGCCTTCTTGCCAACCTTTCAGGGTTTGTCTTATGGGGGGCCTGACCAAATTCTATTTGAGTTTAAAGTCTTGTGTCAAACATATGATTACAAAACTGATAATCAAAAACTAAAGCTTTTTACCTCTATTCTGAAAGACTCAGCAATGTGTTGGTTCATGGGATTAGCCTCAAGGTCAATAACCTCCTAGTATGACACAGAGTCTACCTTTTTGGATAAATACCAAAGTTACTGTAAAGTTAGGGATAGGAAAGAAGAGTTGTTCAAACTAAGGCAAAATGAAGATGAAAGCTTAGAAGATTACCTAGATAGGTTTATCTTCTTATCTAAATGATGTTGTGAAGAAGTTTTAAGTCTGGAGATTCTAAAGACCATATTTCTCAAAGGTATTGATGAAGATGCTCGAAGGAGCTTGGATTTAATGGGAAAAGGAGATGTGTCCCAACTGGGACTCGATGATATCATTGAATTATGTCAGAATTTCTCTCTTACTCGAGGAGGTATTTGAAAGTCTACTCTTTTTAAAGGTTCTAATGAAATAGGAAAACTATGTGAGGAGCTAGACAATCTTAAAACTGACATTCTTGTTCAATTCAACACCACGCTAGATGGAATACAAGCCAAAACATGAAATCCTGAGACCTTATCCATCTACTATCCTAGGTGTTGAAACAAACATCTGTTAAGAGAATGCCCTTTGGACAAAGTTGACAAAATTGATGTTTGTCAAGTTTGTGAGAAGAGCCATCCCACTAACCAGTGTGAGATTTTGAATGCCATAAAAAATTCTAAGAAAAGAACATCTCTAATTTAGGAAGAGATCAACTTGGTAAATCAAAGACCTGGAGGAAATCTTTCCTATGGTCAAAATTCAAACACTACCTGGAGACCTCAACCCAATTAGAATCAGTGGGCAACACCTTGGCCTCAAGCTCCTCCACCAGTACCACCTAATTGGGGAACTTACCCTTGGGGACCACCTGAATGGGAAAACCAGTCTTGGGAAAACCCTCAATGGCCCAATCAAACTCAACAACAGTGGTATCCTCAGAATCTTGTTCCTCAATGGAATTGTTGGTGATTTTTCTAGTTGAACCTTGCAATTCTCTGAAGAGTAGCCAACCCTTATGGTTAAGAATCTGCAAGGCTAGTGGCCAACATAATGAGTAAAGGATTCTAAGGTCTTTACTCCTACACTTCAGGTTCTATGAGACCTAGGAGGGTGTTCCTTATTTGTGTTCATAGTGAGGTATATCTAGTTGGTAATACTTTTATACACAAATTGATTCCTATTTATTGCAAATAAATGCAATTCACTAAATATTTGGCATACCTTTTAAGCAAATGACTATTTATTTTGCTAGGAATCATGGGTATTTCAAACCCCTGCCTTATATTTGAAAATATTTTTAAATGAATGTTGTTCTTATTTTAAATCAATGGTCAGGTATGCTAGTAGCTCGATTTTATGCAAGGTTGTCTAACAAATAGACTAGTGCTTTGTCAATTGGGACAATGGAGTCAAATATGCAATAACCAATAATATATAAGCTATTTTATTCATAAATTGGTGGACTATTTTCATCATACTTTGCAGTATGAAAACTCACAATGCCTGAAACAATAACCTCTTACCAAATCCTATGTGATTCCTTACAAATCTATAACCCTCTTTGAGCATTTAATCAAATATTTGAGTCAAAGCTAAAACATAGCTAAAACATAATCATACATTCAATGGAACAACTGAAGACAAATGAGAACACCATTAATATTTTCATTTATAACTTTGTAAGAAAAATACATAGGAGAGTATTTGTTTCTGAACTAAAATTTGTTTTGATACCAGTAGCTTCTATGAAACCAATTTAAGACTATTACATACATGACTCATAGCCAAGACAATCTATTGTTCCATTCATCCATATTCTCTACAAAATGCCTTTTCTGAACTTAGTTTTTCACCTAGACCATGTTGAGACCTAAAAATACGACACTTTGTAATGAGCCTTGAAATCCCTTTTATAGAACAAGGGAGCAACAAGCATCAAGCTCAGTTACACTTACATTTCATTTATTTTGAAGATCATTTGCACCATAATTTAAGATGTTCCTCAGTTAGTTACATGTAATCATTGCAGAAAATGGAAGAGTAAAAGACCAAACTCTACATCCTTTGAATGAAGACATGCTAGCTCCTCAAAAGTAAAATTTTGTTGCTAGAGTAGCATCACCTTGTCCCTATTGACCAAAGAAGATTCTCCATTCATAGCCCGAGAAAAACTTTGTATACCATTCAAAAAAAGAATACATGCCACCAAATTTTGGAAGTTTGGCACTTCTCCAACACACAAGCCCGAAAAATTTCCACATCAACACTAAAAACAAAAAACCACAGACATGTTGAAGAGGTCGATCCTAACAAGGTGGCTATGGTTTCATAAAAAAAAAATGGGGCAGAGTCATCACTTTGAGTCATCATCCTTAGAGGATGCTCGCCCACATCTTGTTCATGGTGGAACTAAAGGAACCATCACCAATTCCTCGTTAGAATCTTCATAAGGTACCGAGGAAAGGGGATAATAGTCACACTCCGGATCAGTGTCACGTCCACTATCTGAAGGGCTATCAAAAAATTCAATGGGAGAATTATTTTTCTCTAGATAGGCCCTATGGTACTTACACTTCTTCATTGCCTTCTTTTTGCACTCAACCAGCTCCTTCCCTTTAAACTTGACCAGTTCTTTTGAAACAGTATGGCTTCTTAGGCGATAATTACTCCTTACACCGTATTTCTTGAATTTCCTATGTGCCCTTCTACCCTTTGGTGTTTCAGGAGCTCCCTTTGTCTCAATTTCATCCTTAGGATAATTTTCCTTAGATTCCAACAAACTTAATCTCCTAGACCTTCAGACTGGCTTGACAGACTCCCTTGGCTTACTCATCTTCTCAAGAACCATAAAAAGAAGACTTAGAAAACTCTCACCAATTATGCTCTTGGACTAAACTCAATTGTTAATCTCTAAATACAAATTCAGAATGAAAAATATGGCCATCGATCCTCATTATATCAATCCATGCAAGCGCACCAACCATTAATACTCAAGAAAAGCTTATGTGCGTGAGCTGAAAACAATCTACTTTGATTTTTTAAAATCTCAACTGTTGATCATGTTTTAAAAATAATTCGACAGATAGTTATCACTGGTGTAACCAACCATGATAAAGTTTGATCGTGTGCTATTATTGCCTTTTCTTAATCAGAAAAGCCACAAGTAGATATGCATTAACTCTGTACACATTTTTCGACCACATACTTGGCATCAATTAAAACCTATCATGCCATGGTTACCCGCTCACCTGTGGGAATTCATACACTCATATTTCTTCATAGAAAAATAGCGGGAAGTGACCTTGATTCGATCTCAGAATATCAGCCCATACCCTGCCTTGCTTTATTTTCACCTTCCCACACATATCAATAACTATCATAATTGACGGTCGAAATCCCAAACATGTGCCTTAAAAAAATGGTGTTGTTTTTATCATAGTGCCATCTTTGCTAAATTTAGTAGCATTCCAACTCCACTAAAGTCCATCAGAGCCTTCAAAATTTGCACGTGGCACTTGCCCACTAAAAAACATAGGATGCAAGTGGGCCCCTCACGAGATAGTGGGGAGCGGTCAAGATTGACTCTTGTCACTCACCATCGACCGTCGATCTCCTTTCTTATGAGGCAATTGTCATCTCCAAATCCTGGTGGGTCCCACAAAAAGTGAGATATTGCCCTACTCGCTAGCCTGTGTGAATATTTTAATGAAGAAGAAGAAGGAACAGGGGCGCGTGAGATGCCCAAAATGTGGACGCATTGTTCAAAGATCACCATTGATTTCCTTTAAGTACCGTCCCTCGTTCATAAAGAGACATCGAATCCATCGCATATAGGCTATACGTGTCTAATGCCCGCTAGCCCGTGCGATCACTTTACCTCAATGCACAAGATGGATGGGCGTGCGGGGAATGGTCCAGATGAATACACGCGTCGTGGTGAATACTGTTGATCTTCATCAAAGCTACACATACTGGCCCTTTGGGAGCACTAGTCCCACTTTCTGACATGACACATAATGACCGCCTGCTATCCCATTTAAATATTTTAATGAAATCAAAACAAAACGGGCACGTGGGGAACGGTCGAGATTCGCCCACGATGATCAAACAATCATCTTAAAAATGAAATTTGCACATGTCGCAAATGTTAATTTTAAAAGGGGACCAATACTAGGCTGATGGGAACTTAACCCTTATGAACAAAGGCTAAAGATTTAAGTCATGAAAAAATGAAAATCAAGCCTGACCATAGTAAAAATTTGAACACTGAAAAGGTACTTGGTGACCGACAACCTAATACTCAAGGGGCTGGTGAAAACAATGATCTTGATAGCATAAAAGGAAACTTGAATGACCAGATACTAGGAACATCAGATCAATGCAAAATTAGAATGACCAAGGGTTTTTGGACTTGTAGGTTAATTGTGAGGAGTTTAGGCAACACAAACCTTAAAACAGTGATGAGGAACACAACCTTGAGCCAAAATGAGGGTCCAAGCAAAATATTGTAAACTTTAAGATGGAATCCAAAATATTTTTTGAGGGGTTCCATCAAGAATCAACCTCAAAATCAATGTTATACTACCCTTAGAAGGATGCCTAATCAACAGCTAAATCTTTTACTAGCTCCCCAAAACATTCAACAAAATGAGCAAGTTAATCAATCACCACTTTTAGTGCAGCCTGTTCCTAATCCAAAGAACAACTGTCAAAATACTCTGGTGTATACTATCAAATAGGAAAATGTGATTGATTTGAATGCTATTCATTGCAGAAACCTATAGTTACGCTCGGGAAAAACACTTCCATGGCTGACCATAGTTGAAATCTTGGATGAGCCTATTAAAGATCTTGTTGAGACAATTGAACATCTTCCACATATTTAGAGAAAAATCTAGTTAGCATCCAAGCCAAGACTTTTACACAATCTCCAGCTAGAGCTTCCGACCTACCTTAAGAGGAGGGGGTTAGTCACCAACTGATTCTCTAAAGGATTCCTCTCTTGAAGATAAAACTCAAGTGTCTTTTTCAGAGCGTCTGAAGCCAACCATTGTGAAAGATACTCCAGAAATGTCCATGACTACCGAAATTGTGCTAATATAAGAAATCAAACAACTACAAATTGAAGTTCCTTTGCTACAAGCAATTAAGGAGATCCTTGAATTAAATCAATTGATCAAGCAATTGTGTATCAAAAATCTAGGGAGGAAACAAAAATGGATAAATATCGTTCACATAAATGGTTATCTAACTAACTTTTTGGCTGGAAAGACCATTGCTCTGAAATATGATGACCCAGGTAGTCCACTTATAACAGTAATAATCAATGAGGTAGCAATACCTTATGCACTAGTGGACCTAAGAGCAGCCATTGATGTAATGACTGTTGACATAATGGAAAAGTTGGGGCTCCTAATTTATGCCCCATAACTATAGTCTTGCAAATGGCAAACCAATCCATAGCCATTCCCAAGGGCGTTATTAAGAATGTTCTCGTTAAAGTTGATGGATGGGAATATCTTGTGGACTTTCAAATAATTCAGTCCCTTACACCCAAAGACAATTATCCAATAATTTTAGGAAGACCTTGGTTGGCTACTGTTGCAGCCAAAATTGATTGCAGAGAAGGAGGAATGACAATTTCACATGGACCTGATAACAAACACTTATTCTTGTATCCTCCTAGGAAGCTTGCTGAATATAATAAAGTATGGGTGGATGAACCAGAAGGTCCCAACGGATAAGAAAATTTAGCTTCATTGGCCATGGTAGTCATCAAACAACATGGTGAAGAATTGGAGGATGAATTGGAAAACATGGAAAATCTTACCATGGATTCAAGTGATGAGAAGGTGTTGAAGATAGAAGAGATCCTAGGACAACCCATCAACATAGACCACATTGAATTCAATAACACTAGTTTCATGGGAATTCCTTGTCCTCTAGAAAATATCATTCAAAAAATGGACCATTTCTTTGAAGACATTGCTAGACTTCATAGAACCATACCTCATAGTTGTCCCCTTAACACTTTGACAAGACCAATGTACACTGTCACATCCAACCATCTGGGTCTTAAAGCCATTATGCTATTGCCAGGAAAAACTTTGAACATTAACAGTTGGTTGACTAAGCTGGAAGAACAAAAATTGTTTGATATCCTAATGAATAGATCTAAAGCTTTTGCTTGGGACTACATAGATACGAGAGGAATAGATCTAAAGCTTTTGGTTGGGACTACATAGATATAAGAGGAATACATCCAAGTGTATGTACTCATCATATCTACACCAAGGATGTTCGACATGTTTTCCAACCACAACAAAGGCTCAATCCTACCTTGAAAGATATCATTAAAACTGAAATTGAGAAACTCCTACAAGTGGGATTTATTTATTCCATTTCTGACAGTAAGTGGGTTTCACCAGTGGTTGTAGTGTGTGTAGACTACAAGGAACTTAACAAAGTAACCCAAAAAGATTATTTTCTAGTACCATTTGTAGACCAAGTCTTGGATAATTTGGCTGGGAGAAAATGTTTCTCATTTTTGGATGGATTGAGTAGATACAAATAGATACAAGTAGTAATAGAAGACCAAGATAAAATGACTTTTACTTTCCCCTGGGGAACATTTGCATATCGAGTTCTTCCTTTTGGGATTTGCAATGCTCCTGCAACATTTTAGAGAGTTGTCCTGACCATATTTGTTGAATTAGTGAATGAGTGTGTGGAAGTTTATATGGACGACTTCACTGTGTATGGTTCTACTTTTGATGAATCCCTCCAAAATCTAAACAAAGCATTGAAGTGATGCGAGGATCATTGTTTTTCCCTAAGCCACAAAAAATGTCTAATAATGGAAGAACAAGGAATAGTGTTGGTACATCATATCTTGGTCAAAGGAATAAAAGTTGATCCTAAAAAAAATGAAGTAATACAACTTGTGACTCCAAAAACCCAAAATGATGTTAGAAGTTTCTTAGGGAATTGTTGGATAATATCAAAGATTTATAGAAAAATTCAACAAGATTGCAGCCCCTATGTTTTCCCTTCTCCAGAAGAACATAGAGTTCATCTGGACACCTAAGTGTCAGTCATCATTTGAAATCATTAAGGAGAAACTCATCTTTGCTCCTATCCTTTGTGGACCTAATTGGAATCTTTCATTCCATATTTATGTCGATGCATGTGATGATCCCATTGGAGTGGTATTAGGACAAGAGGATGAGAATGGGGGTAAATATGCCATCTATTTCATAAGCAAAAACTTGACCTCCACTGAACGGAATCACACTACCACAAAGAGGGAATTTCTAGTTGTTGTACATGCACTTAAGAAATTTTGACACTACATCACAAGATACAAAGTAATGGTATATATAGATCACTTAGCCATCAAATATCTCATGAACAAACTTGTGGTGAATGGAAGGATAATTAGATGGTTGCTACTACTCCAAGAATTCAATGTAACAATTATTGACTAACCAGGAAAATTCAATGTAGTTGCAAATTTCTTATCTTAAATTAAACAAGATAATCGTGATTGTGCTCCAGTGCAGGATGAGTTCCCAGATGAAAATATGTTTTCTATCTCCACTAAAATTCCTTGATTTTCCAATATTGCCAATTACTTGGCCACCTCAGAAGTACCACCTAATTTTACATCAAAACAAAATAAACGCCTTATTAGAGAAAGTACCCCTTTCAAATGGATCAATGGGATTCTATTTCGATGTGGACCTGATATGGTTCTACGATGTTGTGTTATGACATATGAGACCTATAGTATCCTTAGAGCTTGCCATGATGATCCTTCGGGAGGGCATTATTCTGCTAAGAGGACATCCCATAAGATTTTAGGTGTAGGGTATTACTAGCCCTCTATGCATAGGGATGTCAAGAAATATCTTCATCATTGTGATGAATGTCAAAAGGTAGGTAGACCAACTACATCTAATGAAATGCCCCTACAATCTCAGGTAGTCCTTGAACCATTTGAGAAATGGGGATTGGATTTTATCGGTCCTATAGACCCTACTTCACAAGGAAAAGAGTACATTCTATTCTGTACTGACTTTGACGAAGTGGGCAGAAGTTCAAGCTCTATGAGTTGGTAGAGAGGAATAAGCAGTTGATTTCCTGTACAATAAAATTATCCTTAGATTTGGAGCCCCTAGGACAATTGTCATAGATCAAGGTCCCTAGTTTATGTCAAAGGTTATGTTAGCCTTCACCAATCATTTCCAGGTAAGCCATAAGAAGTCATCGCCTTATCACCCTCAAAACAAATGGTCAAGTGGAAGTCACCAATAGGGAGTTAGAAAACATTTTAACAAAAAAAGTTTCATCAGGAAGGAAACATTGGGCTAGGAAATTACTTGAATTCGTCTGGGCTTATATCACAACATGGAAATCAACCACCGGTTTTACTCCATACGAATTAGTTTTAAGGAAGAAACCTCTTCTACCCATTGAGTTTGAACTCCAAACTCTAAAGACAACCATGGAGTTAGGTATAGATCTTAAATGAGCCTAGGTAGAAAGGGTTTTACAGCTTAGTGGGTTAGATGAACTTTGTTTGGATTTCATCCATCAAACTGAGCTGGTGCAACAACAACGCAAATTTTGGCATGACAAGCATATCAAGAAAAGAAAGTTCCATAATGGAGATTGGGCACTGTTGTTCGATTCTAGATACAAGGATTACCAGGGAAAACTCAAAACTCATTGGATCGGCCCATATGAATTTTTTGCGGTATTTACAAATGGTGTGGTACAACTCAATCCTATTGATGGTGACACCCGAACTCTCCTAGTTAATGGACATTGATTACACATCTACCATAAACCTGTTAATAAAGAAGAATTTACAAAAATGGTAGAAATGCAAGGATAAATCTATTGCATTGACTTTGCTATGGTAAAGTCGATATAGTTTGTAAGTTTTTCCCTAAAAAAATAAATTGAAAATTATGTGTATGAACTTACTTTGTTTCATAGCATTTCCTTCAAATTCATCATCCTTTGGACTTAGCTAAATTTTGTTTATATTTTGCAGGATTTCATTTTTCATTAAACACAAATTTTGGCACATCTTGCTAGGGTGCTCTAAATCTTGTTGGCTCGGTTGTTGTGGTGCTCCAAAACTTGTCGGCTCAGCTGCTGCTATGCTCTAGAACTTACACAATTGACTTGTGCATTCCTTGTTTTGTTCCTGCAGTGATGCTTTAGAAAGTCAAAGTCCAAAGTCCTACACTTTTCTTCCTTTTTCTAGTTGCACCTTCCAACGATGCTCTGGAAAATTTATTGCTACATTATAGCTGCATCTTTCAATGATGTTCTAGAATTTTGTTGTTTCTTCCTTCTGGTGGCATTTTTTGACGATGCTCCAAAAAATTTTGGTTCATGTTCTAGTTGCATCTTTTGACGATGCTCTAGAAACTTTGTTGCTGCATTTGGACAACATCTCTCAGCGATGCTCCAGAACTTTGCCACTTCACTTTTTTGCTTTAGGTGCATCTTCAGTTTGCTCTGAAATTTTTCATCCTTCACCTTAGTCGCATCTTTTGGTGATGCCCCGAATTTTTATAAATTCTTTTCCTTTTTCAATGCTTTGATTTTCCAAAAGTTCTGCACATGCCTATTACTCAAATTTTGTCATTACCTTGGAATCCATGCCTCCCATTATCATTTCACCCTATATTATCATATCTTTTCATAATAAGTTAAAATTATTATGGCAGCTTTTCCATCATAATAATTTAGCCATTAGTTAGTTGTCCCATCGCCAAATCATGTAACTATCCTGTTACATCAACAAAAGGTAAAAGATATTCAATTTAATGATAGGACGTAAGGTGTATATGGTTTTCTTTAGTACAAGTAAGTAATTATTTTTGAATAGAGATTAATTCATTGGCACAAGCCACTCCCTTTCCAAATTTAGTAAAATTTGCCATTGCGCGATTGCTTTAAGTATGATAATATCTACGCATTTTCCCATGTTGAATCATCATGATTATACAATAAAGCTCAAGTAAGCCAATTAATTCCTCTTTCATCGGCTATATCAAAATTAAATTTACTTCTATCTGCAATTCAGTTGTTTTAACAAGTTGAGTGTCACAACATTTCTGCAAAATTTAGTAGAGCAATAAGGGAAGTATAGAATGGGAGGAGCTAAGAAAAAGTCTGAAGTAGCCTCAACAGATAAATTAGTAGCATTGAGCAACATTGCAGACCTATTTCAAAAAGTTGGGAAGCTAGAATTTATGAAGAAGTTTGAGGGACATATTAAGCAACTAGTAAAGGAATTTGCAGAAAATTTTGCAGACAGGTAAATTGTGGTGCATGGTAGGCGTTTCTGGGTAAGTCCAAAAATCATTTCTCGTCTCTTTGGTCTTGAGAATAGAGGCATTAATTTGACTGAAACTACAATTATTACTTATCAAAAGATGGTAGAATTGTTTCATAGAGAAGGTGAATCTCAACCTTTGATAACTATAAGTACTATAGGACAAAATAAAGGTTTCCAAAGAATGTCTATCCCGAAACCTTGGAGAACTGTCGTAGCTTGGATAATTGAGTATTTTACCTATGAAAGACAAGTAGCGACAATAGTAGGTCCCCCTTTTCGGCTGCTTATCCATTTGCGCCATGGCATATAAGACCCTTCTCTCAGGGTTAATTTGTTAGCATTCTCATGTGATTTAGTTACTTGATAAAAAAAAGTATAAAATTGGTATAGGGCCACTCAAACACTATGGCCTTATTCAATTGATATGCAAGTACCATTTTCGCAAGAAATCAAAAAATAAATGGCAAAAATTCCTACAAAAAATTGAGAATGTGGAGTCTGAAAGACCTCTAAAAAGAAGAAGCCCAGGACTAAAGCACAAACATTGCAAACTGATAATCAACCTAGCGAGAAGGAAATAAAAGAAGGCGAGGAACAGGCTAGTCAATCTCCTAGGGTTGAAGAGGAAAATATGTCATCTCCAACAGAACAAGAAGAGGAAAGGGTACAATTGCCACATTTTGTAGATATTGAGGATGATCCTATGGGATGGTTGTCCCCCTTTATTGACAAAATTGTTGACCTAGGCTCATTTGATGCGTCTGACAAAGAGAATGTATTTAGTGTTGAGGGAAATGTAATTAATGATAATATGGAAATTCCCAATCTGACTTCTTCTGTCAATACAAGGGATGACAAATCTAATCAAAGAGGAGTGGAATTAGAAAAATTAAAGACAAAAATTGTTGAGTTAAGATGTCGATTACAAGGAAATGAGGAACAAATAAGCCAACAACAAGAGGAAATAGAGGCACAAACTGAAATTATAGGGAAAAGGGATCAAGAAATTATAGATTTGAAAATACAGATGGAATAGAAAGACAGGATTATTAGGCAATTACAATATCAAATACAACGGTGGAATCAAGAAAACAAAAAGCATGTAGCTGATTTGTCTATAAAAGATAAGCACATCAAAATTTTAATGAACAATTTCATGCAAATGTTTATTGCTTTCGAGGGTGAAAGGAACAAATAGAAAACTGAACTTAATGCCTCTTTAAGCAAAATTGTTGAACTAGAACAGGAATTGCAAGAAAGTGATACCCAGCCTATCATGGAGTCTAAAGGAACACAAACTGAACCAACTGTGATGGAATGGTTCCAAGTACGTATCCCTCTATTACTAATGAAATGGATGGAAAGATGTTATTTTATGAGGGAGGTAAAATTTGAAAATTGCCAGGTTGAAGAAGGAGTTAGTTTTGTTGAAAAATCATTTGACAGGGTGTATAGAGCTAAACAAGCTACTTCTCAAATAGGTGAATTATTATTGGTTTGTAGAAGACCATCCAGGCTATATTCTACGTTCCTCAATGAACAACTCTTGAGATGGAAATTACTCAAAATTTACAATAACCAGCCACATGATCTTGATGACAAAGAATTTGTCAAAATATTTGTAGAGTCAACTCCTAATCAACAAGATTTATTATGTGAATTCTTTGTCCATAATTTGTTCTTAGAAAAATATACAAATTTTTATGTCAATTTCTTTGTTGATGAAGTTTAGTTGAGATCATTTATATCCACCATGCATGATCAAATCCAATCGCAAGAACTGACAAGGGAATATTTACAAGTGGAGAGAATTGTTGGACTTCAAATGAGGTATCCTCGTAGGATACCTTTTTCTTTCAAATCACAATTCTCGAGCATTAAACTTAAAGAAGTTGTATGAAGTAAATACAACAATAACCTTCAATTACGCCATAATCATTTTCAAGATCAGGGGCCAAAATTGATAGGGAGAGCTTGGAATGCATGTGAAGAGAGATATACTCCTCTTCCTATGCATCTCAGAAGAAGAGAGATAATTCCACCTCTTAACATTAGGCGGTCCTATATAAGAGTAGAAGCCTTGACTGGTATCCTAGAGCAATTAAAAATAGATTGGATTGACATGAGATACAAAACTCCTCTACTTCTTTCACCACCCCCTGCAATATATGTCAACACAAATTAGAGCACTAAAGATTTTGAAGAATGGATAGCAGGGGTTAAGTTTCATAAGGGTTTTCTAAGAGAACCTGAGGATCTGGACACAAAAGTAGATGATTACTATGACCTTAGTGCAAGGTATGAAGGGCTGGGCAGAAATAGGGGAAATGAAGGACAGGGAGCACAACAAAGAGTAGGACCTACTCAAGCTTAGGAAGGGGAGAAATGATGAGGTAAAAATAACCTCATATATATAATGAACCAAATACCCTTCCTCATATCTTCTAGTCACCTTTGCCTTTCTAATTAATTGTCTTTAGGATTAATAATTACTTGATTTTTGTGAGAAGTTGTATAATCTTTATTTTATGAAATTAATTGAAATAAGCTAACCTACACATACATAATGGTTTAGTTTCTAAGAATTGTATAGGTTAATATGCATAATTGGTCATACTTTATGGCTCACTCCGAGCCTCTTTAATGTTTTATGTAGTCAACTTAAGTTCATTAGTTTGTTAGACTTAGTTAAAGACTTTTTCAGTGGTAATCTTTACCATCTGAATTATAGGATTTTGTTAGCTGTTTTTGTATAAATATGTAACCATTAGAAGCAAAGAACACATAGAGAGATATTGTTATACTGTCACTATGTTTCTGAGTTATACGTTCAATAAAATAAGTTTTTCCCTCATTTTGAGTTATTAGTATTGTGAATGAAATCATTTTGAATGGAGTAATCTTGAAGTTACAAAGTCTATGTGATCTGAGCTATGCGTAGGAACACCTGAGAGCTGGCTACTCGAGGGACTGTGGATTAGATAGATAAGTATTTTATTTTTAATCCTGTTGTTTTCATTTTGTAAATGATAAATGTGAGTGAAGTTTATTTTCATGTATTGAGCTCTGTTAGGTTAACCCTTCAGGTTGTAGTTGAGTTTGTAATCTTTAAGTTATGTTGTATGAAGTTTTAGAGTACCTACTTTCATTTGTTAGTTTCAAGTTGTTAAGTTGTTTTTTGTTAATTGTTAAGTTTGTTATCCGTTGTTAGTTAGATGTTTCATAGTTTCTTTACAAACATTTCCTCTTTAGAAATTTACACACTTCTTAGCTTAATTATCTCCATGCTTTCTAGTTTAATTTTTATGCTTTTTAGATTAATAATCTCCTGCTTTCTAGTTTAGTCATTTCAAGCTTTCTAGGTAAATGATTTCATACTTTCTAGTTTAGTGGCCTCTTAGTTTAAAGTCTCATTTTAGCTGTTCCAAACACTTGGAAAATCTGAGAGAGATAGTCAAGATGTCTTATATTGCATATAGCCTTCGAACACTGCCCGATTGATACAATTGATGCATTTTCAACTAAAGAGATAGGACCTAATGACTGCCTATCACCAACATGTCCTCATACTTCCCTAGTAGCTCTTTTTCTTTAAAATAGCTTTGCATGTTCATTCCATTATGCATTGTGTCTTCTTCCACACTTTCAAGATCCACTTCAATGCTCTCCTTTGTTTCAAAGATGTTTTTGAAGCAATTTTGATTCCAGTCCTTAATTTTTTGCTTCAACCATTTCAATTTTTTATTAAACAGTACATCTTTGAACCCTTCACTTGGATTTCCACCCACCATTCTTCCACAAGACACAAGAAGCTTGGGTATTTAAGCCACATATATTCAAATTTGAAGGGTGAGGAGCTCTTGTCCTCTTGGATATCCAATTGTATTGGGAGATGGTCTAAGCCCGCACTAGGAGAAATGGTGGCTTCAAAAGTGCATTGAAAGCTGCCCAAACCCCCCCAAAATAAGACCCTATTCACCTATCATCCAAGGGCCCACTCTCTTATTTGTCCATGTATAGACACCATTTCTGAAATCTATGTTCAACAATTGGTTTCTTATGATCCATTGTCTGGAGTCTTTTTGGGACTGGTTTTCCTTTTGAATTCCTCCCAAATTTTCCTTGTCCTCCAGCGCTACATTAAAATCTCCTGCTAGTATGAAGTTTTCTCCTTGCTTTGCCTTAAAAAAATCTTTGATTTCTTGCCACAGGCTTTGCTTTCTTATGCATGAATTGGGCCCATACACATTGATGAGACCGAATTTGAGTTTAGAGTGGCTACTTCACACCCTACAATACTGACAACATGGTTTTTCCAATAGCATCTCCACCTGCACCGTACTAGGTTTCTAGAAAACTACTATGCCCCCTGAGGCTCCACTTGCTTGGAGTCCTTCACCATTCCACCCCACGATCTTCTTCAACAACTCCAGGTCCTCCTTACTTAATTTTGTCTCTTGTATTAATACTATATCAGCCTTAGTCAAAACCATCCTTATTTTCACCAGGCGATGTTTGTTAGGGGCGTTTAGGACCTTAACATTCCACAAAAGTAACCTCATGGTGACCTGGGAAGGGGGTTCCCTTCCCTAATTTCAGTAATGTAGCAAGCTTATGTTGCCCCTCCGCATACCCGACCATCAATCTTAGTTCCTACAATGATTTCCTTCCTTCAGACTTCCTTTTTCCATAGTCCGGTTTGAGCTTTGTGGATGTATATTGTTTGATCCCTATTTTACACACGGGGGATACTTCCTCCAGTTCCTCCTTAGATTCAGCTATAGCCTCCAATATCAGTTGTTGTTCTAGTGGAAGCACTAACCCCATTATAGCATCTTCAAGATCCTCCTCTGCATTGCTTAAGGGATGCTCCACATGCTTGATTGCTTGATCTTGGTTTCCCTCTCCATCTCCCATAGCTAACTACGTAAATCTTTCATTAATGTCCTCCCCCATATTTGTTATTTCAGTTTCCCACCATGGGCCTATCATTGTATGCACCGACTTGTTTGGTGTAACCACAGTCTCTTCTTGACCAAGGCCCACTACATCCTCATTTGTCTCTTGTCTTGAGATGGCCATGATGTTATCGTTGATCTCTTTCTCCAATAACTTTGTTTCCTTCATTAAACTCCTAAGGTCTTCAAGGAAAACCATACTTCCCTTAGGGTTTATTTCCCTTCCTTCATGTTTCGGGTCTCTAGGGCTATCGACCCTTTTGGTGCCTTCATTCTTGTCTACTCCTTTTCGATGTTGGCATCCATCGATCCCACAAGGTTTGGTGTTCAGGGGTATCTCCTTCCAAACCATCCTTCATCTAGAGTCATGTCCATTACTCTCCCTACTCCTTTCGAGTAGCTAGTGATGTATCCTTTGCTCATAATGCACCTACCTCCTTTTGTGTCAATTGTTATCCTCTGAATCCATTCACCTTTCTCAGTGAGGATCTCTAGGTTGTCCAAAAATCTAAATTCAATGTTTATATCCACCAAGATTTTGGTTGTGCCCGATTTTCTCATGAGAAATTCTTCTTCGAAGCCAATAAAAGTTCCTAGGGCACCACCGATCTTCCCTAAAATTTCTTCGCACCAATAATCCAGAGGGAGGTTCTCTAGAGTTATCTAGTGTGGATAATATTTTGGCTTGTGTAGCCTAGGGTTAAAGTTTGGCTCCCAATCTATCTTATAAAAGTAAAATCCCTTAAAAAACAAAGGTTCCCCGTATAATATTTTTTCTTTAATCCCCCAATCTTCACATTCTAACATAATGAAATTTTCAACTAGGGTTTTGGCTCTTACTCGGCCTTCGTAGAGATCAAATAACCAATTGTTGATTTCATGGTTTGACACCTCACTTCCGGTCCATTTGACCAACATGTCGCAGTCCTTCAAGTAATCCCACTAAAGCTACAAGTAACTATTTGGAATCGACATTATCTTGCTTCTTCAGTTTGGTAGAGTGAAGGCATTCACGTTCTGAGGATTCACCTTCAAAACCCATGCCTTGATTACCCATTTAGGGCCTCCTCTTCCATTGTTCCTCCCAAATTTGGCACTAAATTGGTTTTTCCGCTGATCCTAGGCATATTCACTCCCACCCTCGGATCGAAATGGAGGTTTTCCTGGTCTTCAATTCCCTGACCACCCATACCTATTTGTTGTATACCGCCCTATCTTCCATGATCGATTCTGATTGACATGTGTCTATGTTCTTACCTCTGAAGGTCCTCCATTAGCTTGACTGCCACCTATCTGTCAGTTCGCATGGTTCCTCCTCCAGCCGTCAATGTTCTGCTGACTTCACCCATTCTTTCGCTCCTATTTTTGCCCCTCCTATCGGTCCATTTGCTCCTAGATTGCACACTGATATTAATTAAATAATTAATGATAACTATTCAATTAAAATAGAAGAAATATGTGCATGTGATATTAAAACATTATTAAAATTATAATATAATATATTAAATTAAATGTTCGGTCAGTCCTAGACCCAACCAAATTAAAAAAACCGACCCAAACATAATGGATATCCGTTTTGGTTAGGTGTTTGCTATGACACCATGTGCTTTTTGCCCAAGCCTAGAAAAAGTCAAAGCAAAATTTCATGCTTTTGAGCGAGTTAAAAATACTTTTTTCACATCGCCACTTTTTGGACCCCCATGATCTTGCACAGACCCAGATATAAAGATAGATATGGGGATAGGGAGGGAGAAAGAGAGAGATATGGGGAGAGATAGAGAGAGGGGGAGAGATAGAAAGAGGGAGGGAGAGAAATGGAGAGAGATAGGTAGAGGAGGAAGAAATAGAAGATGGGGAAGAGTGAGATATATGTAGAGAGGGAGAGAGAAGAAGAGGGGGGGGTGAGGGAAATGGAGAGGGAGACATATAGATAGGGGGTGATATAAAGAGATAGAGAGGGATAGGAAAAGAGATAAAGAGATAGGGAGATAGATAGATAGGGAGATATACATAGAGAAGGATGTGGATAGAAAGAGATAGAGAGATGAGTGAGAGGGATATTGAGATATAAATAAAGATAAAGATATAGAGTAAAAGAGATGGAGGGGGAGATGAAGTGAATAAGATAGAGAGAGAAGGTGGAGAGAGGGAAATGATATAGATGTATAGTGAGAGAGATAGGGAGATAGATATAGAGAGAGATAAATAGAAAGAGATAGAGAGAGAGGCGTAACAAGATATAGATAGAGAGGGGGAGGGAGATATAGGAAGATAGAGATAGAGGGGGTAAGAGTGAGAGAGAAAGAAGGTGATAGAGATAAGTAATCAAGAGAGGTACATAGATAAGGGAAAAGATATAGAGATAGAGATGGAGGTAGGGAAGGAGAAAAAGGGAGTGTGTGTATGAGTGAGAAAAATATATTGAGACATAAAGAGAGGGAGATATATATTTATAAATAGATAGAGGAGGGAGAGGGGGAAGAAATAGAGAGAGGAGAGAGAAGTAGAGAGAAATAGAAAGAGGGAGTGATAAGGAGAGAGGGAGAGATAGGGGTAGAGATAGATATAACTTGGGAAATATAGAGGTAGTGTGAGAAAGATAGATAAACATATAGAGGGAGAGAGTGATGGAAGGAGAGAGAAAGAGGGAGAGGGAGAAATAGAGATAGAAAGAGGGAGAAAATGAGAGGGTGAGATTGAGAGATAGAAAGATAAAGATATAGGAAGTGATATAAAGAGAGAGTCGGGGAGAGGAATATATAGAGGGGGTAAGAGTGAGAGATACAAGAGGTGATAGAGAAAAGTAGTAGAGAGGGGGTAGAGGTAGAGAGATAGAGATAGGATGGGAGGAAAAGGGAGTGTATGCATGTATCATTTATATTTAATAATATGCATCATATTTCATATAATATGTAATAATAAATATAAATTAAATATATTTTTAAAAGTAGATAAATATTAAACCTGTAATAAATTTCATATTTTAATTAATAATATGTGTAAAAAGTTATATGATATTTATATTTAATAACTTTTAGTGTATATAAATATTAAATATATAATATCTAAACATTATAATATTATGCTAAAAGTATTTAAATATATAAAATGTAATTTTATTTCATAATATTAAATTAAGAATATTTTAAAAAATTATATTTTATAATCTAAACTTAAAATTAAAATACCATTAAATATATATATATTGAAAAATAATAGAAAATATAAATTATATAACAACTTATATTATATAGAATATTATATATAATAGTAATAATAATAATTTATACACTTTGAATATTAGTGAAAAATTAGAAACAATATCTAATTCTTTGTTTCCTTTCTTTATTTTTTGTTTTTGACCTTTATAATATGAATGCAAAACATATTTTCTAGTGGAAATGTATAAATAATATATGATTCTTTGCTTTCTTTCTTTGTATAAAGTGTTATTTTTTTAATATTGGATTTATCGAACAATTAGATCTTTTTCAATGGTCATACAGGAAACGCCTTTGGCATAATAATTGTCTTTTCCAAAAATTCATTTAGTTGACAACAACAACAACATCATCATGAGGTAATACATTAGACTTATGATAGTACCTGAAATGATGACTCATCCAAGGCAGTCCAAGGATCCATCACCTCTATTTCTCTCTCCCTCTATCCATCTCTATTTGTCTATAGCTAATTCTCTTTATTTGGATATCTCTTAATCTCTATCTCCCTCCCCCCATCTCTATATATCTTCTTATATCTCTATCTCTTCATCTTTATCTCCCTCTTCTTCTTCCTTTATATATTTATATCTCTTCATCACTGTCTCCCTATCTCTCTCTCTATCTTTATCTCTCCTTCTGGGTCTATCTCTATCTCTCTATCTACTTGTCTCCCTCTTCCTCTCTCCTCTCTTCACCTATTTCCATCTTTATCTCTGTCTTCCTCTCTCTCCTCTATCTCTAGACAAGTCTCCCTCTCTCTATCTGTCCATATCTATCCATATCTCTCCCTCTCCCTCTCCCTCTCCCTAAACCTCTATATCTATATCTCTTTGCCTCTTTATCTCCATCTCTCCATATTTCTTCTTTTATCTCTCCTATTGTCTCTATCTCATTATTTCACCATCTCTCTTCCCCTATAGCTCTCCCTCTCTCTCTATATCACTTTCTATATATAGCTTTATCTTTATATCTCTTCCTCTCTCATTCTCTCCCTCTCTTTATATTTATCTCTTCCATCTTTGTATATTCCTCTCCCCTCTCTATGTACCTCCCTCTCCTTCGTATCCCTCTCCTCCATCTCTATTTTCCTTTTTATCACTATCTCCCTCTGCTTCATATCCCTCTCCCTCTCCTCTGTCTATATCTTTATCTTCCTCTCTATCTCTATCTCCTTGCCCCTATTTCTCTCGCTCTTCCCCCCTCTATCTCTCCCTCTTTCTATCCATCTCTCTTCCTCTCTTCGTATTGCAAACATAACATGAGCCTATTGGTAACGAATTTTGATTATTTTAATGACTTGGAGGTTTTTTAGTTTTATTTGGATCCTTGTAAATGGATGCATAGTTGATTTGAACCTATCACTTCTCCATTGAGACCTTTGTTGCACAAACATCATTTTCTAAATTTCCTACTATAGAAAAGGGGGATTTGCTGCTCACAAGTCTCTTTATTCTCAAGAGAGTCCTAGAGAACAAACTACCCTAAACTACCTAAAACTACCTCAAGGAACATAGCGGGAGTTTCAAAATCAGAATGAGTAGGTCCCAAACATCTTTCAGATAAACTAGCACATTTTTCGGCCAAGGACGATGACACGACATATGGACATCAGCACAACACATTGGTGTCCCTGAGGTGCATTTACATCTCATATAGACCAAAAACTAAGAATATCTCAAAAATAGCTTAGTGACTATTGACAATCCTGACTGCTAAGAACTCTTGGAATGTGAGAAAGTAATAGAATATAACATAACTGAGATAAATTAAAGTAAATAATAGAACTAAAGAGGATAGAGAAAGAAAATTCTCACAACAACCTAAGTAATCAAGCCTCCAACAAATGAATATCTTCAATACTTGCACACATAAGATCGAGGAAAAATGTTGGGGCTATTTAGGGGCATACTGCAATCAAACCTTCCATTTCAGTGTTCCCACCTCCGTAAACAACCAGATAGATAGAGAGAAATAATAGACAAAAAGCAATACAAACACAATGAGTGGTAAAATCCAACTTCGCTTAACGAGGAGAACTTGTATCACGAGATAGAGATGCAATGGATAAGGGATGTGAGAAATCCCAAGATGATCAAAGATACAAGGAACAAGATATATATCATCTACAAGGCTTGAGGAAGCCAGGGAGAGAGACAAAGCTATGAGGGCCAAGAGAGTTACAAGGAGTGTTGTAAGAATGTGAGAGTGTTGTTGTAGCAATTTGTAGAGAGTTGTGCAAGCAAGAGGGCAAAAGTGAGATAAGAGAATGTCCAAGAGAGAAGCCAAGAAGCTAGAGAGCCAAAATGAAGTGAAAGGATGGATTTGAAAGAGAGAATAGGAGGGAGAAGAAGGTTCTCAAGCCGCTACAAGGCTCCCCGGGCCATTACCACCGACAAAAGGAGCTAACAAGTGGCAAGGCACTAAAAAATGATCGTTTGAACATTAAAATATCACATGACACTAGTGCGATGCACGAATGTCCGCACGATGCACTAGTGTCCAAAATTCTTTACCATGGAAAGGTTATTATATTTTTTACGTGTAAGAGAAAGAATTCTTGATGAACCTAAGTCTAAGGATCCTTATTATTTGAGTGTATGTATTTATTCCATATTAAGGAATGGGTGTTTATAGTAATATTAAATACTATATTAAAGATAGAGCTTATATAGTTGATGTTTAACTTGGTGGATTCATAGAATTACTTTGAATTACTTAGTGGAAATTTGATCATTGTGATGCATGTAAACCTCAATTGATAATCTTATCTTGATTACTTGTTCCTCCTAGAAAGAAGGAAGATAATCTTGACCCTTGGGTAAGGGTATAAACTTAGTGGATATATCATTATTCAATAATAGGGTTGATAAATGTATTTTATGGTTATGCTATTTTCTTAATTTGAATTAGAGACTATTCCTATTCACGAAATTCTAAAAGAGGACACATGTTTTAGTAACCCAAAACCATATTGTGAGAGGACTATGGACGTAGATGAACCAACTCGCAAGATGATTATGTCCTCTAGATGATATACAAATATAGTACACATGTGAATGTATGAGATATATGAAAGTTAACTTTTATGATTGGTTTATGTTCACTTGAACGCTACTTTAGTTTGATTGAAACCCTAGGTTGAGAATAACCTATTTCGTTGGGTTGTTTACTTGATTAGTGATTGCAACACATAGGTTGCAATAAGCCTTTATGATCTAGTTGATCTTTTGATTGTTGATTATATCTTTGTTTGAAGTCATTCATTGATGAAGATTATACTTTTGATTGAGGTTATTTATTGATGAGATTATACCTTGTGATCAGAGTCATTTATTGTTGAGATTACACTCTTGCATGGGAACTTTTATTGATGTGAATGTACTTCTAAAATAGATTCATTTAATGATGTGACGTGGTTTTTATTTGTATGGTTAATTGGTAAGTTAGAGTTACTTTGAATTACTTAAGTAGAAGTGACATAATAAACTTAAGAGGTTATAGGAACTTATTCCTGTAGTTAAGGTTACTCCATGGCGTAAGGGGATAACTTATGCATAGGTTATGAATGGTCATTACAAATTGAGCTAGGAAGGTGGGTGAAATATATGACGTCCACTCGAAGTATTGGGTGATGAATACTTTGGCCAAAGTAGTGTAAGTTGCCACTGTTTACACTATTAGTCACTACGATCTAGGTTTACATACTAGGTAGGGAATGTCATATGTGTAGGTTGTAGCCACTATGTGTTAGATGTAGATACATAGGACACAACACCAAGCTCAAAGAAGGTCAATTTAATTATGAGGATACCAAACCAATATATTCATCGAAGGGTAGAGCCATTTACTAGTTTGGTAGATGTGCGAGGGACCACAATTAGTTTGTGGTTGGTGGAAAAGCGCTTTAGTGATGCTTCTCCTCATCAGTAGGTGACCAATATTTGATGGAGGACACCTAGACCATTCATACACCTAGTGCCAGAAAATTCATGGAAGTGGTGTAAGTATTTATGTATCCATTTCTATGGATAGTTGTTAAAGTGAAATGTTATCATGAGATTATGTTATATGAAATCAATATTTTGGAAAGTTGAAATACTTTGTTGTTATGCAATGGGAAAGTTTGGAATGATGTTTATTTCAAATGTGCATATTATTCTTATATATGAAAATAAGAATTGTATTGTTAAGTGTTGACATCATAGTTTATTTACTTGAGGTTAAAAACATAGTAAAATAAATCCCTATGCTCAACAATCAATTTTTGTTAATTGATGTGCAATGGCCTTCGAGGATAATTTTGATTTTAAAATAAATGTTCCTCTCCATCTCCATCTTTGCTTTCCTCTGTATCTCTATCTCCTTATCCCTCTCTCTCTTCCCTCCTCTACATCTCCCTCTTTCTATCCCTACCTTTCCCTCTTTCTCTCTTTATCCCTATTACAAACGTAACAAAGGCCTATTTATGATGGATCCTGATTATCTTTTTGATTCAATTTTTTTATTTTTGGCCATGTTTGGATCCATGTAAGTGGATGCATAGTTTCTTTGAAGCTATCACATCTCCATTTATACCTTTGTTGGAATGTATTACAGTGCCCCCTACAAGCCACATTCATTGGGAAATGTTTACGCAAAATATGTGAAAGATCTAATCCATCTCCATATTCATATCCATCTCTATCTCCATCTTCCTCTCTATGTATCTCCCTTGTCTCTAACTCCTTACCTCTCCCTACACATCTCTCTCTCTTCCCCCTCTATCTTTCTCACTATATCTATCTATTTATATCTCTCTCTTTCTCTTCCTCTATCTCCCTCCATTTCTTATTTATATATCTCTCCCTCTCTATCTCTCTCTCATCACACACACACACACACACTTCATATTTCTCCATCCATGTCTCTATCTTTTTATACCTCTCTCTCTCACACACACACAATCCTTGTTTCTCCCTCCCTATCTCTATCTCTCGTCCCTTTCTTTATATCAGGCTTTCTCTCTATTAATTGTCTCTATCTCTACCTCTCTCCCTTTCTATTCACATACCTCTCTATCTCCGTCTCTGTCTCTATCTCTCTCTTTATTTTCCCATATATCTATATCTTTCTCTTTCTCTCTCCCTCTGTCGCCTCTATTTATCTCTCCCTCTATCCATCTCTATTTGTCTATAGCTACTTCTCTTTATTTGTATATCTCTTAATCTCTATCTCCCTCTCCCTATCTCTCTATATCTTCATCTCTATCTCCCACTTCTTCTTCCTTTATATATTTATATCTCTTCATCACTGTCTCCCTATCTCTCTCTATCTTTATCTCTCCTTCAGGGTCTATCTCTATCTCTCTATCTACTTGTCTCCCTCTTCCTCTCTTGACCTATCTCCATCTTTATTGATCTATCTCCATCTTTATCTCTATCTTCTTCTCCCCCCCTCTATCTCTAGACATGTCTCCCTCTCTCTATCCATCCATGAATATCTCTCCATCGCTCTCCCTCTCCTTCTTCCTTGACCTATATATCTATATCTCTTTTCCTCTTTATCTCTATCTCTCCATATTGCTTCTTTTATATCTCCTGTTGTCTATATCTCGTTATTTCTCCATCTCTCTTCCCCTATAGCTCTCCGTCTCTCTCTATATAACTTTCTATATACAACTCTGTCTTTATATCTCTTTCTCTCTCATTCTCTCACTCTCTCTATATTTATCTCTTCCATCTTTGTATATTCCTCTCCTCTCTCTCTTTGTATCTCCCTCTCCTCCATCTCTATTTTCCTTTTCATCACTATTTGCCTCTATTTCATATCCCTCTCCCTCTCCTTCTCCATCTCCATCTCTATCTCTATCTTCCTCTCCATCTCTATCTCCTTTCCCCCTCTCTCTCTCGCTCTTCCCCCCTCTATTTGTCCCTCTTTCTATCCATCTCTCTCCCTCTCTCCATATTGCAAACATAACATGAGCCTATTGGTAATGGATTTTGATTATTTTCACGACTTGGAGGTTTCTTAGTTGTGTTTGGATCCTTGTAAATGGATGCATAGTTGATTTGAACCTATCACTTCTCCATTAAGACCTTTGTTGCATAAACAACACCATTTTCTAAATTGCCTACTATAGAGAAGGGGGATTCGCTGTTATGAGTCTCTTTATTCTTGAGAGATTCCTAGGGAACAAACTATCCTAAACTACTCGAGCTTACCTAAAGGAATCGAGCAGGAGTTTCAAAATTTGAATGAGTAGGTCCCAAACATGTTTCGGATAAACTAGCATGTTTTCAACCAAGAACAATAGCATGACATATGGACATCAGTGCAATGCGTTGGCATCCTCGAGGTGCGTTGGCATCTTGTATGAAACCAAAAATTGAGAATATCTCAAAAAATAGCTTAGTGACTATTGATAATTTTGACTATTAAGAACTCCTGGAATGTGAGAAAGTAATAAAATATAACATAACTGAGATAAAGAAAAGTAAATAATAGAACTACAGAGGATAGAGAAAGAATATGCTCACAACAACCTAAGTAATGAAGCCTCCAACAAATGAATATCTTCAATACCTACACACATTAGATCGAGGAAAAATGTTGGGGCTGTTTAGGGGCTTACCGCAGTCAAACCTTCCATTTCAGTGTTTCCACCTCCACAAATATCCAGATAGATAGAGAGAAATAATATATAGAAAGCAATACAAACACAATGAGTGATAAAAGCTAGCCCTGCTTAAGGAGGAGAACCTGTATCACAAGATAGAGATGCAATGGATAGGGGATGTGAGAAATCCCAAGATGATCAAAGACACAAGGAACAAGATAGATATCATATGCAAGGCCTGAGGAAGCCAAAAAGAGAGACAAAGCTATGAGAGCCAAGAGACTTGCAAAGAGTGTTGTAATAACGTGAGAGTGTTATTGTAGCAAGCTGTAGAGAGTTGTGCAAGCAAGAGAGCAAGAGCAAGACAAGAGAATATCCAAGTGAGAAGCCAAGAAGCTAGAGAGTCAAAATGAAGTGAAAGGATGGATTTGAAAGATATAATAGGAGGGAGAAGAAGGTTTTCAAGCCGTTACAAGGCACCCCAGACCGTTACCACTGACAAAAGGAGTTGACAAGTGGCAAGGCACTAAAAAATAGTCGTTTGAACGTTAAAATGTCATAGGACACTAGCGTGGTGCACGACGCGCTAGTGTCCAAATATATCATGCTACAAAATGACAAGAATGAGAAAAGCACAAGATTGACTCAAAGTTGACGCGTGAAGGTAGCTGTTGAAAAAGGGTCCCGAGCATCTTGAGAGGGAAAAATATTAATGCAAGGGCTAAAATAAACCTACACAAGTGCTGAGAGAGTGGACACTAAAGTGGATACAAGAATGTATGTGAAATTGCAAGGGGTACAATTTTACGACTTACACCTACCAATTGAACTCATGTACTACACAAATGTATGCAAAAAACAAACCAAAATTTCCCTTAATTGACCTTCCACACCTTTCGATGTATCTATTGCACAACAAGGTGTGATTGCTAGTATAATTAACTGTTATATATATTAATTAATTTATTAAATAAACTTAAAACAACAATAAAAAATTAATAGTTATACAGTTTAAATTTTACTATATAGATTAAAAAATGACTATAACTATTAATATATTATAATATAGTAACCATATAATATTAATATAACTATAATAATATTATTATAATAACTACATATTAATACAACCCTATAACTATTATAATATTGATAGTTATATGATTATACTATTACATATTATATAATTATATTATTAATAATAATATATAATAATTTATTACTATGTTAATAATTTTTCATTATTAACATAAATTAGATATAAAGAATTTATTGAAAAAAAGAAAGAGAAGGATATATCTCCTCTTTATTACCTAGGCATAACCCTACAATGGCAACACGGTGCTTATAGGAGGTCAACACAATCCGTCACAAAAAAAACACACAAAAACAAACATATTTACAAAAACAAAAAAACAAAAAACAAAATTAAAAAACAAAAAGTAATAAGATATATATCAACGTATTTTATATAGATAACATTTAAGATATATATACTAGTTTTTATTATATCATATAATAAGATAGATAAGCTAGTTATGTGAAGGTATTCCCTATATGAACCCAAGTGGTTTACTACTATTATCAACGGTTCAAAATGTGTTAGAATGATGGAAGACCATTGAGAAGAAACTGGCCATATAAAAAATAGCTATTATCAATTAAAAACTTTTTTTAAGAAATCAAATCTAAATTATATTCATTTCTAATGAATAAAAGAGAGGTTGACTTATGTTATCAACAGTTAGAATGATGCAAGACAATTGTGAAAAATCTTACCATCGAAAAAATAGCTATTATCAATAAAAAAATTATTCTTTTTAAAATCAAATCTAAATTATATTATTTTCTAATGAATTAAAGAGATAATATCACTACTTTAAAAAGCTAATTTTTTTTTAGAAATCAAATCTCTACATATTCTCCCATTTTTTTTTAATTTATGTTTTCTTAATGAAACAAAGGATAAACATATAGCTTATTGTATAAATCATAGTTTACTTTCATTACAAATCATTAGTATTGTTTTAATTATTCAATTTTTAAAATTTTAAATTGTTAATAAATATATTATGGTTATTATAACTACTTTCTATGTTTAGTTGTATTTTCTAATAACTTTCATCAAGCAAGTGCAACTTTACGGCTTTACTCTAACATTTTTATACAAGTGACTTTTTTGTTTTTGCAGCTTCAAGTATTATGCATGAAAAACACAAAGAACTTGGTGCAACTTCAACAAATTAAAGATCAGATTTTACAATTTCAATCCAATAACAAGTATATGAAATGAATGTTTTGGTGCAACTTTGGATTTGTATGTACAACTTCATTAAATTGTACAGTTTTGGGTTTGGGTGTTTTCGTACAACCCTCTTGTGGTTGTTTGGCATTTTGTACAACTTATGTTTTGTTTGTATAGCTTTGTATTATTGTACAGTTTTGGGTTTAGGCGTCTACATATAGCCCTCCTGTGGCTGTGTGGTTTTTATGGGTTGTAAGTTTTTTTTTCCTTTTAGCTACCTTTGGTAGCTCTTATTCTTTGTAATAATCTATGTGATTCAATATATATATAAAAAAATTGTTTGATTTGAAATTGTTGCTATTTTTTTTTTCTATTGCTAATGCATAAATTTAGTAAAAAGAAAATGCATAGAATTTCATGAACATGCATAGTATAAGATATATTATAATATAATAACCATATAATATAAATTCTAATATATAATAATATTAATATAATAACTACATATTAATACAACCCAATAACTATTATAATATTGACATTTATAGGATTATACTATTATATATTAGATTATACCATATATAATATAATAATATAAATTCATTATTATTTTTATAAATATAATAATATATTATTATTATATTATTATATGTATTATTATTTATTATATAATTATATTATTAATATTAACATATAATAATTTTGCATTATTAACACGTACCAATTTTTTTTGCATTATTAACATAAATTAGATATAAATGAATCTATTGAAAAAAAAAATAGAAGGGTATATTTTTGCCTTACTTTTATATTATATAATAAGATAGATAAGTTAGTTATGTCGAATGTGTTCCTTATATGAACCCAATTGTCTGACTTCTATTATCAATGGTTTAGAATGTGTTAGAATGATGCAAGAAGATTTGATTTTTTAAAAAATAAGCTTTTTAAAGTGGTGATATTATCTATTAATATTAACTATTTTTCTATATTTCTAAAATTGTTGAATTCCCAAAACTTTCTCAATGGTCTTGCATTATTCTAACACATTTTGAGCCGTCGATCATGAAAGTTAGCTATCTCTAAACATGTCTCCCCCTCTATCTCTAAACATGTCTCCCTCTCTTTGTCTATCCATCTTTCTCCCTCTCCCTCTCCCTCTCCCTCTCCCTAGACCTCTATATCTATATCTATTCGCCTCTGTATCTCTATCTCTCCATATTTCTTCTTCCATCTCTCCCTCTGTCTCTATCTCGTTATTTCTCCATCTCTCTACCCCTATAGCTCTCCCTCTCTCTCTCTCTATATCACTTTCTATATCTATCTTTATTTTTATTTTTATATCTATCTTTATTTTTATATCTCTTCCTCTCTCATTCTCTCCCTCTATATTTATCTCTTCCATCTTTGTCTATCCCAACTCCTCTCTCTCTTTATATCTCCCTCTCCTCCATATCCCTCTCCTTCTCTATTTCCATTTTCGTCTCTATCTATATCTCCCTCTACTTCATATCCCTCTCCCTCTCCTTCTCCATCTCAATCTTTGCCTCTATCTCTATCTTGCTCTCTATCTCTATCTCCTTGCCCCTCTCTCTCGCTCTTCCCCCTCTATTTCTCCCTCTTTCTACCCCTCTCTCCCTCTCTCCCTATTGCAAACATAACATGAGCCTATTGGTAATGGATTCTGATTATCTTCATGATTCAGAGTTTTTTTCTCAATTGTGTTTAGATCCTTGTAAGTGGATGCATAGTTTATTTAAAGCTATCACTTCTCCATTGAGACTTTTGTTCCAAAACCAACGTAATTTGCTAAATTACCTACCAATTGACCTCATGTACTACACAAATGCATTTAAAAGTTATACCAAAATTTCCCTTAATTGACCTTCCACACCTCTTCGGCATACCCATTGCGCAACAAAATGTGATTGCTAGTTTAACAATTAATGACTCACAATTACTCTATTATCCTCTTAACAAAAACCGTTACTATTTCACAATTTTTACTAAATAATCAAAAATTAAAACATCTCTTATTAAATTTTTAAAAAATATAAATATACTAAAAGAAAATTAGAAAGAAATCACACCCCACAACTAAAAATCACCCTCAAACAACGTAAATTAAAAACGTCCGTCACAGTAAACCGTAAAACTAACCTTAGTTAAGATGCACACCATCTGAGAACAAAGAAAAAGTAGCCGAAAGCCCTAAGCTTATCATCTTCTTTCATTTCCCTTCATATAATAAATGATTACACACCGCCTCTCGCATACACACTAATATACATATATCCTTACATCTGTGTTCTTTTCACATCCACATTTCACTGTTAAATTACATTATTTCACTAGCGGGGAAGAGGAAGAAAGGGAAAATGGATCAGTGGAACTATGCTAGGGCTGCCCAACAAGCCGCGCATCAGGTATTTATGTTTCTGTATTATCCGTGTTTTTGCAAACTAGGGGTTTAAGGGTTTATTACCATACATTTTCTCTAAGCCGCGCAACGGGTATTTTTGTTTCTGTATTATCCGTGTTTTTGCAAATTAGGGGCTTAAGGGTTTGTTACCATACATTTTCTCTAAGCCGCGCACCAGGTATTAATTTGAGAGGCAATGGAGACGTCTTTAATACTAGGGATGCCATGAGAAACACATGGAGGACGGATATAGATGTTAGACGGTTTACTTTTTTAATATTTTGCTTTTGCTATCCTAGGGTTTGGACTCTTTGCTCGGTCTTTTTGTTTTATTACGTCTTGGGGGTGTGCTAGGTTTTGGGTTTTTCTTGTAATGCACTTTGAGTCATTGCGTAGTGCGGCAGATTTGCGTTGGATTGCCATCTGTGCTTAAGGTGGGACGTGGACACTAAGTGTGAATAGATTGTTGCCACAGATGTGCATTGGATTTCTAATGTTTTTTGGATTATTTTTATTTGTCTGAAGGATATGTGGGGGAGACTAACAGGCTTACAATTTTCACCGTGGCTAGCACTGTAATTTTTTTAGTTTTTAACCTGCTTTTTTACAGCGTGGAGCTTGCCCTAGTTGTTTCCTGTTGGGATTTGAACACCAAGGCATTACCACTCAGTAGCTCTCAATGAGGTTTGCATAGGAAGTTATTCCTGAAGCTTTGTCCGGAAGTTTTTGCAAAGGTTATGGGTTATTTGACCTCTTAACTCAAGCGTAGCACATTTTTTTAGCCCGCTCTACAGTCTTATCAACTAAACGCAGTGTTTTGCCTTACCACTCATTGTGACCTGTTGGGTTTTGGATGCTTTGTTTAGAAAGTTTTGTGCAGAATTATTTTTCTACTGAGATTGGCCCCACGAGTTCGATTGTTTGGGGTTTTGGATGAAGGATAGGAGCAGTGCTTATTGCTTGCCTTGCACTTTTTGAAAGAGTCTTTCTAAAACCAATTTGATTTCAACAAATGGGAATATACTTAATCTTAATGCTCGGGGGGTCTATCCCTCATCTGGGTGATGACTTACAGATAGCAGTGGCAGGAAACTTTATGTCATTCTTGTTTCTATGCAATTTTTCTGAATTATTTTCTTATTAACTTGTCTTTTATTACATCATAACCAATTTGTGCTTTCTATCCTCCCCTCTCCACATAAGTTACGTTTCTGTTAGGCCCTTTTATTAAAGAACAATCTCATATGGATAGCAGTTATGAGGCAAAGGTAGTTTCTGAAGCTTCATTTGCAGCACACAGGCAGTGGAGCAGCTTTGCCCCTGGCTTGATATGTACATTGTAAATAACTTTCCAAGCTATGCCCCTGGTCTGATGTGTAATTAACTTTGCCAGCACCTTGTGGTTGGTAACCATTGCCATGTTGTGCAACATCTTATACTCCTCCCTCTGCTACTAACGTTATTTGTTTAATTTTGGCCTCTAATTTCTATGTTCATTTTATTATTTGATCTGTACGGTAATTTATAGTTACATTGTATAAAAAGCTTGCATGCGGTCTCTTTTTTGTAATAGCATTTGTGATGTCTTGAGAATGTCTAGGCTATACATGCATGTCTATTCAGTCCTTGTGTTTGGTTTCAGCTTTTGAGGTCAACTGTTGTCTGTTGTTATATAACAGTTATTCTGGTAAAAGTTGGTAATTAATAAGCTAATTAATTATTTTCTATAAAACTTTCTGATTGTAAACCATATCTATTTGTGATTTCTTGATAATGTCTATGCTATACATGCATGTCTATTCAGTCCTTGTGATTGGTTTCAGCTTTTGAGGTCAAGTGTTGTTTGTTGTTATATAACAGTTATTCTGGTAAAAGTTGGTAATTAATAAGCTAATTAATCATCTTCTACAAAGCTGTCCGATTGTAAACCATATCTTCATTGATGGGTGCTCGACAAAATTTGACAGGGGTATTCAGCACAACAAGCTCCAGCCACCTCTATAGCAGGTGCTGCGTATGCTCAACAGTCATATGGGCAGCAGCAGCAGACATATGGGCAACAGGTATAATGATGTTTCTGTTGGTTTACACGGGTGGCATCTATAGGATGTTGTATAACAATATATGGAATGATAACTTGTAGCCTGTATTTTATATTTCAAAATTTAATATTAGGTTAGTGTTATCTAGTGTTCACTCTACTGGTTTTGACTTAATATTATCTTTTATAACTCTTTAATTTTGATTCTTGAATGGGTAAAGTTTCTTTAGTTTGTTAACACTTTCTTGGGTAACTTTGCCAGGCTGCAGGTGGATACACTGGCAGTGCATCTTTAGGTTCCGGTACAGGACTGCAGCATGCTTCACTACAACATCCATCCCAACGCGCTAATTCAGCACGAGGTGGACAGGCAGATTCTGGTGCATATTCTGCAGGAGCATCGGTTGTTACTGGTGGTGGAACTTCCTCAGGTGCACTTCAGTATGGAGGGCAGTATGGATCTGTTTATGGAGCTTCAGCTCAAAGTGGTGTACAACAGGTGAGAATTCCAAATGATATGCACTAATGGCTGTTTGAACTTTAGCTTTTGAAGATGTGGATGGTTCTAAAACAATAAATAAACAGCTTTCAGATGGACTTTTATTTCATGCACTGTGAACCAATAAACTATCTTGATACTGGCAGTATTTTTTGTCTTGGGGAAAACTAGAAAGGGCTGGAAACTTTCTACAGTAGGACAGGAAAAAAATGTGGGCATACAAATGTTTAGGAAACAATGTAAAAAGTACTATAAATGTGTGTATTAGATATGTTTTCATGGATTAGTAGTAATTTGACGGAAGTTTCTGCCATAGTAGCAAAAATCTTTGTCTTTTTTCCAAAAATTAAAGATTTAAAAAAATCGAGAATCCAAAAGATCAGAAAAAATAGAGAAAAGCTGAAAAAGTGCTATTTTTGATTTAAAGGCAATCTTTAATTGGATATAGACAAAGGGAGTGAAGAGAAATGAGAGTTTCTACATGAATTTTTGAATATATTTTCACTAGTTTTGCTGAATTCATTACCCAATGAATAGTGATATATTAGGATAATTCATTATTTAATACAAACATAGTGCAAATACATAGTTTGATTACTTTATACAAACATACTGCAAATACATAGTTTGATTTCAAAGTATAAAACAACAAAAAATGGAGTGAGCGAATGACTTTTGCTGCTGCAAAGTATGCTACACTAGAGTTCCGTGGGTCTTTCTGATGAAGCTTTCCTAATTTGATCAATCTTATCTGCCTAGGATCAATCTTGGCTTCCCCCAAGAAACTAAAATCTTCCGCATCCAAAATTGGCTTCTCATCGTTTGTGATCCATTTGGAATTTGGATTGATTGTTAAGGTCAATTTACCAATCTTCTTGATACTACTTGATATTGTCAAATTGAATTTATACATTAGTGCTGTACACAAAATAAGGATTTAACTTTGGAAAATTAATGAAAACAACAATTATAATTTATAAGTAATTATCGATTACAACATATGTAACCTTGAGCTTTTCTCCAACGGAGGTTATTGTTTTTGAATAAACACCAAGTCTCATAAGTTGATGAACTTCTTGGTTAGATCAAAAGGCACATCATAATCCATCAAAGGTTTTTGGCCTCTTTGCCAAAAAAAAATCTTATCATTTTGCTGAAAAACACAAAATTTATCAAGACTTTCTTATCTAGAATTTAGTCAAAACTTCCTTCTCTAATTACCTCGCGAACAATTAACCTATAAAGAGAAAGTGTTGAAAGGTTTTTGACTCTACTTCGTTTGAAGGTAGTCTTGCCTTCTATGAGACTCATTGGAGAAAAAATCCCTTGTTTGGTAGATTCAAATAGTATCTAGCCACATGGAGGGGAAAATGCATTTGCTGATCCTATTTGTTAATGATTAGCTCCCACAATGATATATACTCGTCCTTGTAATTTTCCATCCTAATTTTGATTGCCTCCTTTGCTCTATCCATGGATAGGAGGCTTCAAAAGTTGGACAACCTACTATGCCTCATACCAAAAACTTGTGGAGAAAATCGTGTCGCAATTCTGCCATCCATTTGACTAGCATGTAATTTACAAATGCATTGAAGTGAGTAGTGAACCTTGTCATGCTTGGTTGAAGGAGTTCCTTGCCCTCTATGAAGGTCCTTATCGTATTCAACACTCTTGTTTGTAAATGAACAAAGCTTCAAAATATTTGACCCTATTTGATGCATCCATATAAGTGAAATAACTTGTGCTAATGTCCAATGGGACAAGAAAGTTGATGAGAATGCGGTTCCTTCTATATGTTTGCCCATTTGACAATATAGTGCATCCAGTCTTTGCCCACTCTTGATGAAGTTTGACAACTATAATGCCTACATGTATTTTATTCTTCAAAGATTGATCATCAAAGCTTTGTTATATGAAGCTTTAAACTTGAGACTTGCAATTGCAATGGCATGCACCATACCTGCTAGTATGGAGGCTTGATGACATTGAATGATGGACTAAAGTACAAATTTCCTATGGCCTTCTTCACTTGATCGTGAACATTCTTCTTTCACCTTGTACTCTCTAAATTGGGCTGTGACCTTGGTGAAGAAAAAGGTGCAGAGAAGGCATTAATGTTCTCCCTTTTCTAAGTTTGTGATCTATAGAAACTAGGAGTAGATTGAAACCCCCTTTGTTTCTGCCTCCCTTTGAGGATCAACTGCAGCCTCTAAAGAACTTGACCCCACTTCCATGCTTGTCCTTGAATTTTTGGCCTTACTCATCAAATATGCATTTATAGCCCCTTGCACCTAATATGTAATATCCAAAGGGTGCTTTTGGCAAGGTATTACTTTGTGGCATGTCTCCTTTGCCAAATGCCATTTGAATTGGTATGGCGAAGACAAGAAAAGACATGAGGTAGAACAAACAACAAAGAAAAAGCATAGACTATACCTTAGTACCTCAAAAATTCCATGACTATTCAGATAGAGCTTTCAATGGAGTGCACCCAAAACACTAATGGATTTACTCTTGACTAAGATAATCTCAATGTGGATTGCCCAATAGAAATTTCAGCATAACTTAGCTAAGGTTGAAGGCTCAGAATGGCAAACTAGCAGCATGAAAGTATAGCAACAACATGATACAAATGAAGGGTGAAGGCTTGGATTTGTAGATTCATGATGAGATGAATGGATGGATAGCTGAGATCTTGCCACAAAATCCTTGGCCCACAAAGGATGGTGCTCTTAAGTAGGAGCAAGAGGACAAGTGTCACAAGGGGGTTTCATGGGATAGGGTGGCTAAATGATGGAGATTGGAGAACAAAGGAGGGAGAATGTGGTTGGCTTTCTAAAATAGGTAAGATTTGATTTTTGCCTATTTTAAAGGAGGTGGGAATTTAAAAATGGATTTTATTGAGAGGAGAGAGGTGGTCCTATGCAAAGTTAAACCGGAAGGTGACATTTGTCTCTAGTGGATTTATGGAGAGCGGAGTGAGAGATTATTGGAAGAATGTGCAAGTTTGCACATGTAAAGAGGAATGACACGTGGCAGCTGATGGCAAGTTTGTATTTTAGAAGAATTTTAAGTTAGGAAAAAGGCTAATGGGGATAAAAGGGTGGTTTAATAAATAAATAAATTAATTAGTCAAGAATTAATTAATTAATGGGTTTTGGAAGAATTTAGGAATGGGGCTAAGGTTAAATTAGTTAACTTTTACAAGAAAAAGGAGGAATACATATTGAAATAAAATTCAATTAATTATAGAGGGAAGAGCTAATTAGTTAAATAACTAAAGTATTTAATTAATTTGGAGAATTTGGGGAATAATTAATTAAACCTTAAATTTAATTGATTAAGGTCAAATTCGGATGTCTACATATACTTCCATGCATTATACTCACAAAAAATTCATTTCACTTTGTTTGTACCTTGGATTGATGTGCCATTTTCCCACGAAAAGTCTCTCTTGTGTGGTACAATGACCAAATCTACACTTAAAACATTGAAAAAATGATAACGATTTGTCAGAAATAGTAACGTTTTTTAAGATTAGCAAATTAAGACTACAAAAAAAAATTAACTTATCATAATCTTGTGAGAGATCTTTAGATCTACCTGCTAATCTTTCCACGTCTAACTATGCAAAAATAATTCTCTGCATTATTTTAAAGTTTTAAATTGTTTTATGATATCTTGAAAATATGGCAGACATAATAAGAATTAGAAACATTATAATAGTTATACTCCAATACCAATATAACTGATTATCTGTTGACTGGAACCCATGTGCTTATATATCAATCATGAATAGGAATTTACAAGGATTCAAGATGATGCTAATGTCTTTCTTAAAACTATTAAGAAACAAATCATATGAAATGAGTTCTATCGGGATCCAGCTAATTTATAAATCACTAGGAATTCTAATGTTAAAATAGTTTTAAAATTTTAATGTCAGTAAGCCTAAGGTTCTGTTGAATCCAAATATATTTATATTTTATTTGAAGCTTTTATAATTTTTGTTTGAATGTTGTTTCAGTATTTTTAAATTTTAGATATGTGACCTTTTATTCTTAATAATTTATGTTTGACTGGGTTTTTGCAGTTAATAGAATCACTTAAAAATATATGTACCAATTAAACAAAAATACAAAAATAGAGATTAAATGCATGAAGGGAACCATTTTTTGTTTGTGTGTTTTGAAAACTGAGCTTTCACAAGCTGTAGCGCAGTTAATTTTTGCAGAATAAATCTCCGACATATGAAATTGATGAAACATTAATAAACTAAATCTGATAATGTTGTAAATCATGCATATTTTATGTTCTAAGCATCTTACTCGTGATTTTGGAGCTGGAAGACATTGAATATAAATCCAACCGTGATTTTATCTTTCACAAATCACAACTAATTTATTGGAAAAAATAATTAAATATAGCAGAAATCTTTATGAACTGTGACTTTATGAGTTTTGAAGTCATCTGAAAAAGAGAAAATCCTGTTGTAAATTTTGCAGTCCACCTCATAAACCTGTTGAAATCACAGTGTAAAGAGAGTGTAAAACTGCTCCACAATTGCAAAAGTCACCCGAACTCTGCCCATCTTCTTAATGACATGCTAACTTAAAGGATAAGTCTGGGTGTAAATCCTAGGCATGTTTGGTGGATTAGGCATCCCTTAATAACAGGCATTGTGAACCAATAAACTACCTTGATACGGTGTAGGATTGTTCATCTACATTAATGGTCATGAAGCCTAGAACACTGGTCATATTTCTTCATCTCAGGGTAAATTGAAAGGGCTAGAAATTTTGTACAGACAAGAAAAAAAATCTAGAAATGTGAATGTCGAGGGAACAATATAAAAAGGATTATAAATGTGTTGAATTAGGTGCCTATAATGAATTAGATACAGCTTCATGGTTTAGCAGTAATTTTTATGGAGATTTGTACTGCCTATCTTCTTAATGACATGCTAATTTAAAGGAGAAGTCTGGGTGTAAGTTCTAGGCATGTTTGGTGGAACAAATATCCTTTAATATACATACCTTTTTGAACTGGCAGAGTAGAAGTGGCATTGAGTGAGCAGACTTGCAGTGTAGGAATGGTTAGGGTTAGTTAAATAAGGAAATAAGGTGGATGAGTCAAGTAGGGTCAGTTAAATAAGGATGTTTTTGTCAGTTAAATGCCATTGATTGAGGAAGGAACTTGTTAGTGAGACTGCCATCAATTGATGATTGGATTGCCTACAATTGAGGAAAAATATAGGCAGCGCTAGTAGGAAAAGGGAGTCACTTCAAAAATCTGAAAATAAAAGTCTACATTCTCAGGCTTGTGATACTGGTACCGTGGCTGGTTGATTTGGGAATCCGAACCCTCCAAGTGTGGCAAATCAAATCATCTTGGGGATGGAAACTGTCAAGGAGCAGACCAAAATTCAGAGTTACTCAGAAACTTCAGAAGTGTTTTAGATTTGTATGTGTATAGACTAACATGTTCAAGATTTCCCTCAAGGAGCAGATCAAAAGTCAAAATTGCTCAGAAACTTCAGAAGTGTTTTAGAGTTGTATGTGTATCAGACTAACATGTCAAGATTTCTGATTTGTATCAGACTGGTGAATTTCGAGCTGTATGTGTTTCAATAAATTATGATTTTTTTATTGCTGTAGTATTTCTTGGTTTGTTATTATGTTAGTTGAGGTCTTTACATAAAGACAGGTATAGAGGTAAAGATGTTCTTTTTGGTGCAATCCCCCATGGGGAATGTTTAAAGAGTCTTCTCGGGGTATCTTCATTGTGTATAGTTTCTTGGGATCTATGCTAAGGGGCATATTTAAGTTTCTAGAACTGATAGAAATAAACCAACAGGAAAATAGTAGCCAGTAAGTCTCTCTCTTTCTCTCTCTCTATACACACACAAACACACAAGGCGATATTCCTTCAACTATAAGGTGTTAACAAGAAAGCTCTTCTTGCTAGGCAACTGGTGCTAGTACAAAGGGTGGCACTGCATCTGCATTTCCAGTTTATGGTGCTGGTGCCAGTCGGGCTGCTGGATCATTTGCTGGAGGTTCAGCAGGCGTCAATGCTTCTGCAGTCCATGGATTAGATTCTTCAAAGTATATATCCAGTGGATCAGCTGCAGTTTATGGGAGTGTTAAAGGTAATGATTATGACTCCTTATCGCCACATGGATACAGTCAAAAAGCTGATCAGTATGCTGGTGGGTATGGTGCAAAGGCCGCTGAGTATTTATCTTCAGACAGGGGACAGTATGGTCAGAGTCAAAGTGTGTACATTGGAAGAGAGTTGCAGACTGATGCAGCCAGGCGGTATCCAGATTCAGGTGGTGTTGGGCATCCTAGACAAGTATGTCTTTTGTGCTTTATGGTATTCAGAACGTTAAGTTTGTTTTTATTTTTTGATATATTTTTTTTGTTAGCCTTGAAAGCTGAAATTTTGTTTATGCTCTGTTGTGCTGCTTGGTGGACTCGCGGTAGTCTGACTTACAAGATCAGGTACTGGTTATTTTTTGATTTGCTAGTTATGGTGGTCTTTTACAGTTCTGTGCACATCAATTTCAATTATTTTTGGTATTTTAATTAGGTGGTTACAAGCTATAGAACTATTAATCTTGTCTTTACTGTAAATACACAGGCACTATTGCTTCGCCAGACACAAGTTATGCAAGCGCAGCAACTGCAATCTGTTGGTTCATTGAGACAGGGCTCCACTGCTACATCCCTTGATGCGGGTGGAAGGTGATCCTTGTGTTTGTTAGGTTATGTGTTCATTGTGTTTACTTTGTTTAAATTTCTTGACAATATATCAGGCAATCATATGGTCTCTATATCAAGCAAATATTTTGGGAAACAATTGTGTGGAAGTGTGTTAATCATTATTCCTGTTTTTATTTTTGTTATGTTTTTTCCAGGCCTGCAGATTATCTGCCAGGAAGGGGCAGTGCTATGCACCCTGCAACACAGGAATATGGAGCCCCTATGAGGGACCTGTTAGGTAGCTCTTATGGCTCAAGGCTTGATTCAGATGTGGCCTTACTAGGTGCCCGTGGTGCTGGTACTGCTGCTTCTGTTCTTGGAGGTAGTGGAGGGAGAGGTCTTGATGATCTGTATGTTCAAGGCTCTCCTCGCACAGGTTATGGTGTCAGTTTGCCTCCTGGACGAGATTATAGTTCTGGAAAAGGGCCTGCTGGTGTTTCTACTTGGGATGCAGGCTATACTGGGAGTAGTGCAAGTCGGATGGATCGTCCAAATCGTTTTGATGATATCAGAGATGATAGAGTCTTGCTTCGACATGAGTATGATAGGAGGGAAGAAGAAATTCATAGAGAGCGGGAGAGGGAGAGAGAACATGAAAGGGAGAGAGAACGTGAGTTGGAGCGACGAGAGCGGGAACGCGATCGGGAACGAGAACGTGAAAGGGAACGGGAACGGGAACGCGACAGGGAACGAGAACTTAGGAGAAGGGAACGGACCCCCATTAGACCTCCTCCTCCAAGGATTCGTAAAGAGCCATCTTTTACAAGGAAAGAAGAAAGAGTTGCTAGGCGGCCTTCCCCTCGCCGTGAGCCATTGCATAGGTAGTGTTAATACTATTCCCTGAGTTGAGTATATTGCAGCTTGTTACTGTTGCATTTCTCCTAAAGAGGATCTGTTTTAATTATTCACTTAGAAGTTGTGTCTTTGGCTTGTAGGCATGCATCCCCTGCCAAAGATCGAAGGCGAGAGTATATTTGCAGGGTAAGACAAGTTTTGGCTATGTAATACCGGTATTTTGTGTGCCAATGCAATAAATCATCTAATCATATCAAGTACTGCAACGTTGGTATTGTGCCAGTCCAGTGTAGTAAGCCATCTAATTATTTTAGTTGATGTTTGTGTTGATCTAGATTGATCCATACAGTCTTGTTGAGGTAGAAAGGGACTTTGCATCCATCAGTAAACGCTATTCAAGGCTTTATGTACCCCCAGATTTTTCAAAGGTTGACTTCTTATTTTCAATGTATGATTGAATTTCAATATTGCCTTGAGCTTGTCAAGATTCATTTTGGTTGTCTTTTGACTGGTCTATCTCTGTCTCATGTTTGCAGCTAGTTGTTAATTGGTTAAAGGAAGAGCTCAATGTCTCTTATAACATGCCAGTCAGGTATTTTGCATTTAATATTTTTATTCACTATGAAATTGGTGGAATTTTTTATTAGTCTTATTACGAGCTGCTGTGTTAGATTACAATTTGCATGCACATTAAATATTTATTGAGTATAGCAATGTGGGAACTCATAAGATACAGTGCTGTTTTAAGTTGCTAGAGTAGAGGACTAAATTCTTGGGGTGCTCCTTTTTGTTTTGGTGGGAACCAGAGTTTGTCTAGAAGATTTGATTTTTGTTTTGTATGATTTGCATTTTCTTAGTTAGCATTGAAAGTGCTAGGTCTTTTTGCAGCCTGACCTTGCATATGACAATAATTGTTTAAGCTGATTAAATGACTGTTATCAACTCTTGGTCTGAAATGGGATGCAACAGCTTCGAGCATGATGCCATAGTAGAGGATGAGAACGATCCAAAGGAGTCTTCACCAAAGTCATCTGACAAAGTAGGAGGAGTTGCGAAACAATTGAAGGGAAGCACTGTTTGGAATGCTAAGGTAATTTGAGGAGATGAGACAACCCTTTGGTGACAAATCAGCCAGTGTTTGTGGAGCTTATGCCATCATTTGAGAACACATGAGCTAAGTCTTTAGAATTTTAGGTGGAGTCGCTATTGTGATCGGTCTGCTGAGGTTTGAGGGCAAACTTCAGGTTCTGGTTATCGAATTTGTCGTGATGACAGCGGCTGCGTAATTTGCAGTAATCTCTTAATTGCACAACGTAATACTTACATAGAAAAACTTACATGAAGACAATAATTAAGACCAATATGTAGCTGGCGTGCTGTTGGCGGCAACTTCAATCTTATGGTGCAGGCGTGCTGTTGGCGGCAACTTCAATCTTTTGTTGCAGGCGTGCTTGGAGTGTCATCTAAAGATTGTTTGTTTTCTTTAGGCTGTTAGAAGGCAACATAAAGCAATATACATTGTCATTAAGGATGCTTATCTCTTATGGTTAATTAACATTAATGAATTTGATTGGTCCTAATGAATTGAAAGCACTGGCAAATGATTGCCTAGGATTCATTCTAGTTAATACTGTCAGTAATTCATGCTGATCCATCTGTTTTTCTAATGTTATGTTCTGCAGGTCATTCTAATGAGTGGAATAAGTGAGAATGCCATGGCGGAATTAGTATCTGAAAATATTACTGAAGATAAAGTTCTCCATGTCCATAACGTTTTAAGATTTGCCATTCTTCGGAAGGACCACACTTTTTTTGCAGCTGGAGGATCTTGGGATAATGTTTTAGATGGTGGGGATCCAGCTACTGATGAATCTGCTTTAATTCGGACAGCTATAAGGTAAGTGTGAAAGTAAACACTTATTGCTGTTTATGAAACCTGGCAATATTTGATGCATGCATTATATTGTAATTTCTTCTAAGTGACATAACATTGCTTTGTGACAGATGCTTCAAGGGAGCCACTCTACTTGATCTGACAAATTGCAAGCATTGGAGTCGTTTAATTGAGGTATTAAATATTACTGGCTTTTATCCTTTATCCTTTATCGTTTAGTTGTGATTTTTATTTCTTTATTATATTTTATAATTACTGGACAAGATGCAAGCACTGGAGTTGTTTTGTTGAGGTATTAAATATTACTGGCCTTTATCCTTTATCCTTATTTTGAAGAATGCTTCTTGTGACTTGTTTTTTTCCTTATTACATTTTATAATTACTATTCCTGTGAGGTTTGTAGGCATGAGGATTGATAAATTTTGTGTTGAAAGAACAATTGTAAAAATGTTGTAAATTATATTGCATTTAAGAACTGTTGCCATTTGCTGTTTCTGACAAACCCACCTGTCTGATTTTGTTTGCCAATTATCTACAGTTAAAAATAGAATCTCAATGCCAAATGATCTTTTTTCTTTGTTTCCCCTTTACATGTTTTTCCTTTCTAATAGACTAGGGTTCAAAACCTAAATGAGACGATGCTGAAGTTGGTTGTATTTTGATGGATACAATTGGGTTACATAAAGATAATATATAATTTTGATGGTTGCATCTGGGTTTCATAGAGATCGAGATCTCTGTCCTCAGTGGCTGATTAAAATATGATGATTAAGAGTAGACCTAGGTTGCTGGTACAACCAACTTCAATAGTTAAATCTTGATCATCGTATTCTAAATAGCTACTAAGGACAGAGTTATTGATCTCTATGTAACCCAGCTGTATACATCAAAATTATTTTTTTGATGGGTATAGCTGGGTTACTTAAATATAATATATCTTTTTGATGGATGCAACTGGGGTACATAGAGATCTGCACCTCTGCCCTAAGTAGCTGATTACAAAATGATGATTAAATCTATACCTATGTTACTGATTTGGGTACACTGAAATAAAAATATTTTTGGGTTCAGTTTGTTTTGGGTGTGTTTGTACAAAAAACATATAAAAATCATAATATATGCATATTTGTAGTCTAAAAACAGGAATAAGGTTCAGACTACCATCTAACATGTGAAATTAAGCAAAACTAACATTTAAATTAAAATACTACTTCGATGTCAATTTGTCAAACTCAAACGTCTTGATAGACATTCATTGTTCAATATTAAAATAATAAAATCAGTGATCACTGTCAGATGGGCCTTCAGAAATAATATCATCATCATCATTTATAGTTAAGAGTAGATGATATAGGTAAATTAGAATAACCACCAGGGGTGCCATTGGTACTTGTACTAAAAGCACAAAAAGTATGTTGGCTATTTGACTCAAGAAATGGAGATGTTTGGGGCTTGGGCAGTGGTAGCATCCAAGTCAGCTTGCTCTGGCTCTACATCCTACAACTTTGTTGCCTCTTTGTGTGAAAGGAAGTGCAAGTTGGAATGCATGCACGTTAACTCAGCTTTTTTTGATGCAAATTGGTTGCAAAATGGTATGTACTCACTCACATTCTTTTTAGATGAAGATGAACAAGAAAACTATAGAGGCAAAGATAGAGAGATAAAATTATAGATCAAACTTCAAGCTTAAAAGATTTTAAATTTTGAAAATGAAACCTTGAAATTTAAAGCTAGAAAGTTCGAAAGGAAAATAAGAAACTTGCAATAAAACTCTTAATGACAAGAGGTTGTTTGGCCATGGAACTACCACAAATTGTGAGCATCCTTCTTATGCTTGTTACAATGAGCAACCATTGAAGTGTACATATGAACAAACTTATTTGAAATTACATCCTCCACATTTGGATTAGGGAAAAACATTAGCTTGTATGCTTTGTAAGTTTGTTGTATTCCATTTCTCTTAATGGTGCAATCCACCTTGACAAGGAAAGGACCTTGCTGTAATATTTTTGAGTCAATGAAAGACAATAACATATAGTGGGGTGGTCATTTTTTCCACTGTTCAACAAGAATTTTCTGCACCTGATTGAAAAAAGTTTCCTTAGGATCTTGCTTTTTTTTCATATATGATAGTCTTCATCATCTCAATCATTGAGTCGTGATCATATACTTCTCTCCTACATGACTTATCCATGTCAGTAGAAAAGGTTATACTATGATGGGAATTAGTGAAACAAAAAAGATATTCCATACATTCCCCACCAAGAATTGCCATCTATTTTAATCTTCTTGACACTCATTGCTCTTTTAGTGTTATGACTTGGACAATGATCAGGCCCTACTTCCTAAATGGTCAGTATGGGGATGTCAAGAAATTGTGTGTACTTCACCTCTTGCCCACAATCCAGGACTTCAAACAATATTGTCTTAGGGAACATTGTAATCACATTAATCAAAGGCTGTAATGCCCCCTTTTGTATTTTATTTATTTTCTGATTTTTTTTGTAAGGAAATGAATTCAAACAAGTAGTATAAATTCTCACCACACTTTTCAAGACCCTTCAATTACTGATATCAGTCCACAATTGCATTAAACGACATCAAACTTTGCTGACTTATGTTATACAAATCCCTGTGTCATACAAACCCTAGAATGTCAGATGAAGCCAATTCTGAATTAGGCAGCCAAATAGTCTTCGAATATGATTTATATGAACTGTATAGCTACTGAAAACAATGAATGAAGATGCTGGAAAGTACAAATCAGAATTTATAAAATATTTTTGCACTCACAGAATGTTGTACCCAGCTGAAAAGATGTGCAAGTTAGATTTAGACCAGACCTTACAATGATTGTAAACAACAATTTGAGGTTGGTGACTGGTATGGCTGCTGTTGGAGATATATGGCTGGCTGTACAATGCTAGAAAAGACTGTAATCAGTCTGGAAATGATGCATATCTTCTGGAATTAGGGTTGAAACAGCAATATATTGTCAAATGTATCCTCCCAATGGTGGTGCTTAGCTAGGGTCAACTGTTATAGACTTATATAATCAGATCCAGTGTCTTTTGCTGCACAATGACTCTCTCAAAATTCTGAAAATCAATATAAGAGTCTTCAAATATGATATGGCAACAAAATACTGAAATTTGCTTGCTAACCTAAATTGCCTTATTGCTGGAATCTTGCATGAAATCACCAAAAATCAGCAACAACCACTGTAGCGCTACTGTAGCAGATTGTAAAATGTCTCCAAATCCTCAACAAGTTGGCACAATTGTGATCCTTAGATGGAATCACCAAAAATGGGAAACAAGGGTTTCGACCTTGATCCAATATGATGAATTCCAAAAGTTTTTTTTTGGTCCTCTAAAATTTGAACACGCCAAGGGTTTTTGTCTTTGGATGCCCCTATATTGAACAATTGCTCAAATCTGAAAGTAGTATGCAAATGATAGCTTGAAAATGATCTTCAAATGAAGATATGCACCTCTTTGATATACCTTTTCAAATTGGGCCTTTGGGTCCTAAATTTCCCTCCAAGTATTTAAAAATGCTTTTAATTTTTAGTATTTAAAACTACTTTTATTTTAATACTAGTGTTTAAAAAATACAAGCTGTGGGAAGGGCCGCACCCTTAATTAAAACATATAAAAAAGAATTACATCAATTATGCCACGCAGAAAAAGAAGGGATAAAAGAATAAAGAGCCTTAAAAAGCAATGAAGGAACCTAAAAGGAACTATGAAAGGAGAAAAGAAAAGAAGGAACACAAAAACAAAACCATGCTGCGACAAGGAGCAAACCAAAAGAAGGCTCACAACCCCACAAGAATGCAATTGAGCTCTTTTATTATTCCTGTAGAGGAGAGCATCCATGGTCCATTGAGAGCCCTCCTTCACAACTTCCTTTCCTTCAATGCAAAGTTTTTCAGCCTCGAATTTCCTTCCCACTTTTCTCTTCGAGCCACAGTCTGGTTTCAATTTACTGCTCGCAGTTTGAGAGATCCCAAGTTTCCGAAGTGGAACCAAAGTCACATCATGTTCAAAATAGTCATGATTCAGATTGTACAAATCATCTATAAAGGGAAAGGTTCCATCAAAATCGAAGCCATCCTCCTCCAACCTGTGAAAGACCTCGAGCGCATTGTCATTGATAGGAATCAAAGGAGAAGAGACCACAGGCGGCATGGGATCTGACTCAGGAACAGGATGGGAATCCATAAACATTCCATAGTTCCGCCAAATAAAGTCCGCCTCCGGAGAACCTGCCTTCTTAACCCATTTTTTAAGCTTGACAGACCTAGAACCAACCTAATGTTGGAGAGAGCAAGCCTCAATTTTATGGTCCAACATATTACAACGAAAACAATGGAAAGGCAAACCTTTGAAGTTCAAAAATTGAGTCCAAATACCATGAAAGGAGTGGATCCGAATAGAATGAGAGAGGGGTTTTGAGAGATCCACCATTGCACAAACCCTGTAAAATCTACGCTCAAGAGCTACAACATTTGTATCAAGCTTGACAAAGGAACCCACATGATTGATTAGTTTGCCGATGAGGTCCAAATTTCGCATAACCAAGGGTAGGTTGTAGAGCCTGATCCAAAAAGGGACATTAGTAATCTTTGCAATAGCAGGATCGAAAAAAGGGTTCCATGGAGCAATGAAGAGACTAGAGAGTCCAAAGAACCAAGGATTGTTCTGAAGCGCAAATTTGCAATTAGCAACAGATCTAAAGGTGAGCAAAAAGAAGCCAAAGTCTAAATACTCAATCCCCGGAGTAGGCAGGTTGCTCCATGTGGATTTCATACATTAGAGGATAGAATCAATATACGAACGCCAATGTAGATATCCTAAGACCAAAGAATGATTTCCAATATCTCCAACAATCTCTTCAATATAGTCATCACAAAAACAACAATCTAGAGGTTCATCGGAAATAGCAACCTCAACATCCCCAATAGAAACCAAAGAGCCACTAGATCGATTCTCCAACTCCACATTGGGGGAAGAGGGCGGCTCAAATGGGGGCGTTGGGTGAGCTTGGCTAGGATTTTCCCTTTGGATTTGATGCAAACAAAATGTGGAACATTCGTGATAAGGGTTTGAATGATTTTTGCAAGTTGCAAAGGTAGCCGAATCCATAACAAGAGACTAAGGCAAAACATTAGGTAGCGCACCAACCTTGGCCGTCTTTAGAGGATCAAAGCCCTGTGCAAGCGAAGAGGGGGCGAGCGAGTTGGAAGTTTCATGTGTCAAAGCAAATCAAAGGGCATATCACTCTCTCCCCTTCCCATTCCCGTCGCCACAATCCAGTCAGTTTGAGCAAGGCGGGCGCTTGCCTCTATCCTCACCTTTGCTCTTGGCACTCGCACGACGCTGCTTGCTCCTCATGTGAGCCTCCTATCGGAAAATTTCGCAGTCCTGGCGCATGCTATGACTACCTTCGCGCATGTCAGGACTGCCTTTGCACATTTTTGCTATATCACCTTTTGGATCCCAATATTAATGGATAATAATTATAACAAAATTATTAAGTTGCCCATACCACTAGAGTTTATTGGGCCCAACTTCAATAATATTTTTGATTTAATTTTACTCGAAAAAGAGGACATGACAAAGGTTGGTATTTTGCATCCATTCCTCTATTGGAAGTGATTCACACTGTTAGTTGAATACATGAATTCCTAATGGGCTTCAATACGACTCTTCTACAATTTTCAGCTTTTTGAAAAACCAAGGTTCTTGTATCTTTTGTAGTGTTGCTAATCTTCATTAGCATTTCTTGCCAATATGGTGGACAAATAATGTTGAAGGTCAAACCATTTGCATAGACACATCTAACAATGTTTTGATTGGCTATCTCTTGGGATTTTGATTTGTAATTTCTCATAAACTTATACTTGTAGAAATCACAAAACCAAGAATTTACATTGATCCACTTTATTTAAATTAAAACATGCATTAATAGAGAAATTAATATGATGTACTACACAAAAAAAGGAAGTGCTCAAATGTAAACTGCAACATAACAAAATATGAGTTAGGAAAACATCAAGAAAGGGTGGAAAACCTAGTTGGTAGAGGCAATTGCTCTTCTACTAGAGTATATTAGTAAAAAATAAATCAAGTATAAAATATCACGTTTCTTTGTCAAGTTTGTGGTTGCTTTAACCTCTCAATCTTGGAAGATACAACATACAAATGTTCTTGTCTTTAATTTTTGAAGCCTCTCTTATGATTGTTTTTCTCTTTAAATATGGAAGCTACAATATATGATTGTCTTCCATTGCTCGTTAAAACATGCTTTTCTCCTTTTATAATTGTTGCTCATCTTGGAGTACTCTCTCGAGCAATATAGAAGTCCTCATGGAAGCTAGAAGTTGGAAAGTTGCTAGTTAATTTCATATTCCATTTTATGTAGTCAAGGACACCACCCCAAATGCAGTAGTGTTTGAACACTTAACACAATTGTGATTTTGTCTAAATGACTTAGTTTTGATTTCCTTGTTCTAACCTTGTTTTTGTATTTGGATTCAAGTTATTGTCCAAGTCTTTGTGATTTATTCATGTTTGTACATGTTCTATTACAATTTCATGATCCACTTGAAATAGATTCTCCAATGAACTCTTTGATCTCTTTAATGTGTAGTGGGTCTTTCATATGTGCTAAAAAATGGATGGCTTTCTACTTCAATTTTAGGAATACTAAGAGATGTAGAATAAGGGGGCCTACTTGATCTAGATCCTCTCTTTTCCAAATGGATAGGGACGACAGGGGACGACAGGATGGGTACCCCAGTCCCTGGTTTTTCAAGCCAATTTTGGGGGATAGCTAGGGGTCGGCAAAGAGGACGGCTATATAAAATATACAAAAAATTTAAAATATTCATATGAAAACATGGATAAAGCATGCATATATACATTATAGAACCTTAACATATAACATTTGTGTTCAAAATTTATTGTAAATACTCAATATGCATTCAAAATTCAGAATTCATTGTCAGTATTCATGTGATATTAAAAAATAACATACAAGTTATAAACTTATAACAAAATGCCCAAAGGCTAAACTACTACCATATAGTTTTACTTTATGATATGAAAATCAAAATACAAAAAAAGTCCACTGTTGCCCCTAATTTGCATCTCCCAACAGTGCATCAAAATCAGAGTCCTCTGAGTCACTGCCATTGTGATGGTCCACCTCAGCCAACGAAATCCCAACCAATCCCTCTAGTGTCTCTTCCTCATCAACTTGGGCCATGTCTTTGAGATCAATATCCCATCGTAAAGTTGGAAAGTTGGAGTCTATTGATACTCTGGAGTTTGACGATCTTGAAGTCGAAGAGCACTATGCACGACCAAAAAATAACAAGAGCAAGTATTTGAAATTATTAAATTAGGGATGGTAATGAACACAAAACACAGAGGCTATCCAAAAAGAGACAAAAGAGGTCACTCAAAAGCTCTATGAAGAGATGTCAAATAATAACAAGAGCAAATAGAGGGTCCAACATTGGTGGACAACACTCGTAGGGAGACAAGGACCAACCCTGGAGAAAGAACAAGTCTCGGAGGAGAAGAACAAAATTAAGGCAGATTCCAAAGGTAAATCCAGTCCCATGGATGCCATCTCCGCAATAAAGAATTTCCTGGCACAACAACAACAGATACAAGTGGTGCCATCTCCACACTTGTTGCAAGTGTTAATGGTAGGGTCACAGGTTAACTTGTTCGACATGTCACCCCTATAGAAGATACATTTATCTGACATCTTCCATGCTACTGCTCGAGAAGAGCTATTGAATGAGCACATACAATAGGTCGAACAACTAGAAGGTGTTGTCCTCACACTTTGAGCTAATATAGCTCTATCCAACCTCGCCTGTGGTTTACTCAATGTTGGATCACAAAGATTTGCAAAGTCAAGGAATTGTGTGCGAAGTATTGAAGCCTGCTCCTCTAAATACATCTTATTAATGGCTCGTGTGAACCCATCTAAAACCTCTAGGTAATCACATGGAGGCACCCTTCCATCCCTTGGTGCATACCATTTGGGATTTATAGCAAAGGCTGCCATATGAAGCGGGGTGTTCATTGTGTTCCACTTCCGTGTCACAATGGGCCTAATATGTTGCTCATATAACCTCAAAGTAGGATCCTTTGCCAAAATTGTTTGCTTTATCTTCTCAAGCATACTATCAAATGTCTCATTTATCTCTCGAAGACTAGGAGAGTTTGTATCAACATATCTAATCACATCTACAATAGGTGAGATGAAAGTGCAAATATATCTGCAAAATGCAAACAAAAAGTTCAAAAGAATTAATTTACAAGTTAGAAACTTCAAAAGTTGGAACATTTGACAATAGAATCAAAATATTAAAATCACAAATTTAATATGAAAATCAACAATCTAATATTTAATTTTAATAAAATGAAATCAGCAATTTAATAATAAAATCAACAAAGTCTTACCTCATAGTGGACCACCAATCGTCATCAAGGATCTTTTGTTTGATGGATTTTCCTTGAGTAGAGCTTGAATTAAGCCATCTAGTCCGCTATGAATTCACCGTCATCAATTGTAGAGGCTTATGCACCTCAAGCATCCTCTCCAACAAGATGAAGTAAGTAGCATACCTATATTCATTAAAAGGCAAAAGCAATATAAGGCTCACTGTAATTGGAAATTTGGAATACAAATGTTTAAAGTTTCAAAATTTTTCCGATGTTTCCATATATTGAAATTTGAAAGTGAAACAAAATGAAGTGGCATACCTTGTCTCAACAGGTTTGAGGAACTTCTTTGAAAATGTCCTGAAGAGATCAAGTGAGGTGTGGTTGTTGCAAATGAACATTTGAATTTATCTAGCTTCTACCACCACTTGCTTCACCCAATCTGGCTTCCCTATGTCTTTTAATGCATTGTTCAATGCATGAACACAACATGGGGTCCAAAAGATGTGCTTGTAAGCACCTTCCACCATCAAACCAGCTGATTTGCACACATGTGCTAAATCTATGATCACATGTACAACATTAGCAAGCCCAATCTCCTCTATGGCATCTCTCAAAATGGTAAATTGGAAGTTTGCATCCTTACACTTCCCTGAACAATCCATGGCTTTGAGAAAATAAGAACCAGTAGGGCATGTGACTATGATATTGATGAGTGGCCGATGTCTAACATTAGTTTACCCATCCATCACAATAGAGCAACCTGTCCTCATCCAAATTTGCCTCATATCCTCCATTAGCACACTAACCTCAGAATACTCTTTGTTTAGGAGGGTAGTGCGCATCTTATGATCTCCAAGGGTTATGAATGAGGGACCAATAGTGGCTACATCTCTGATCATTTATTTGAAGTAAGAGGAATGAGCCACATGAAATGGGATGGCATGAGCAGAAAAGAATTTGGCAATGGAAGACTTTGTAGCTTCTTGTGCTTGCACATTAAACATAGCTTCGGTTGAACCTCCCCTGTCATTATCACTCATCTTTCTCTTTTTTTTGTGGCAATTTCACTACTACCAATAGTGGATGGTGTAGTCATAGATGATTGTGCACTTGCAAAAGAAGGTCCCTGCATTGTCACAGCTTGAGCCCCCATGTCCACCTCCATTTGCAATCTATGGCACTCTATATTCTCATGTTCTTTTAAATTTGGACACATTTTTAATTCCATGGCCCACAACACTCAAAAAATGAGACTGTACCTTTGTGTAGCTGCCTCTAAAATATTTCTTGCAAACATGACAATTCCACACCCTACTTCCCCCTGATTTTTTTTTGCTTTTGATCCATAGGTTTAACATATTGGAGAAAAGGTTTTTTCTTGTTCAAAGGGCCCTTTGCATATGCTTCGATGATTTTTGAAGGGCATGTGACTATGATATTGATGAGTGGCCGATGTCTAACATTAGTTTACCCATCCATCACAATAGAGCGACCTGTCCTCATCCAAGTTTGCCTCATATCCTCCGTTAGCACACTAACCTTGGAATACTCTTTGTTTAGGAGGGTAGTGCACAGCTTATGATCTCCAGGGGGTATGAATGAGGGACCAATAGTGGCTACATCTCTGATCATTTGTTTGAAGTAAGAGAAATGAGCCACATGAAATGGGATGGCATGAGCAAAAAAGAATTTGGCAATGGAAGACTCTGTAGCTTCTTGTGCTTGCACATTAAACATAGCTTTGGTTGAACCTCCCTTGTCATTATCACTCATCTTTCTCTTTTCTCTTGTGGCAATTTCACTACTACCAATAGTGGATGGTGTAGTCATAGATGATTGTGCACTTGCAAAAGAAGCTGCTTGCATTGTCACACCTTGAGCCCCCATGTCCACCTCCATTTGCAATCTATGGCACTCTATATTCTCATGTTCTTTTAAATCTGGACACATTTTTAACTCCATGGCCCTCAACACTCGAAAAATGAGACTGTACCTTTGTGTAGCCTCCTCTAAAATATTTCTTGCAAACATGACAATTCCACACCCTACTTCCCCCTGAATTTTTTTGCTTTTGATCCACAGGTGTAACATATTGGAGAAAAGGTTTTTTCTTGTTCAAAGGGCCCTTTACATATGCTTCCATGATTTTTGAAGGGCACTTAAATGTGTGGTTGCTGTCCACCACCACCCTCACCACTTTCTCTTGTATTTCCACCAACTAATTCCACTTCATGCTCACTTCCACTCTCCCTCTCACTGCTGCTTATGTTTTTTTGAGATTGAATGCAATTTTAAATTGAAAAAATGCAAAAATAAAATAAAAAATCAGACATTTCATGCTTCAAACTTTGAAAAAAATTGGAAAAACAAATGAAAGGAAAAGACATACCTCTTTGAAGGATTTGCAGCTCCATTTGCCCTAGATTTAATCTCTTTTTCTTCTATCCCTTGTTGCTGCTCCTCTTTCAATGGCTAGCTTCAAACCCTACTGCTGCTGCTCCTTTTTCTTCTCACACAAATGTTGAAATGACTCCAAATGGTGAGCCTCTTCCCCTTTAGGGCAAACTGGGAGGCAGGGGCCCACAACACAATAAAGAAATTGTTTTTTTTTAAAAGTTAAGTGATTTTTTTAAATATTAAGTGGCTGACGCAGGGGACGGCCAGTTGTTCCCTATGTCAGCCATTGAAGTCCCCAGGTTTTCGGGACGTTCCCGCGTTTTTTTGGAAATTTGGGGATGCCTAGGGGGTGTCCTCTAGCTGTCCATGCGCCCCAGGATAGGGATGAGGGTTTTAGGACCGGGGACTCATCCCTTGGTAATGCTGGTTTTAAGGGAACATCTTCATTTGCTTGTTCTTGCTCTCTAATGTTCCAACTCATTTTGGCACAATTGCATTCTTCTTTCTTGGTCAAGATTTGAAGCCTTTGTAAGGAGCAACACACAAATGAATTTTCACTTGATTGATGAACATGTATATTTGATATGACACCCATTGCAAATCCATGCAAACTCCACACCACTTAGATCTTATTGTATCATGCCAACATACTTCCACGAGAGAATTTGGGTTTGGTTTGAAGTGGGACTGGCCCATGGAGCTAAAATTGTTTGCTATTGCAATACTTTTATCAACAAGTAAGGAAAACAACACAACAAAAAACCCCCAAAAAATGATATAACCCTACTTACTTATACATAGGAGAATCTGCAACAAAAAAAGAAAAGTAAAACAAATTAATTTGTTTGTAGAAGAGCAAACAAAGAACTAAAACCAAAAAACGTATCTCCAATTCAAGAATCTCTCTTTGCAATCTCCTTGGCAGTGAATGTACTCCTACATGCTGATAGGAATAACAATCCAACCTCTTTGGAACCTTCGATGGTTGATCTTTGGCTCTGTATGCGTAATGACAAGCAAGAGCAAAAGTGCAATAAGTGCCTTTGGTTTGTGTGTTTTATTTCAACGTGTGGTGAATATGTTGTGTTTGTTTCTCAAGTTATTTTTGGTCAAATTTAAGGCTTAGGATTGATTTTGAAAGTTGTATGGTGAATTATAATAATAAAAAAACTAAAAAAAAAAACCAAAAAAAACATTGGGCCCTTAGCTTTGTGTATGTTCACCCTAGGTACTCACATGCACCCCTTGGCATCCTACTAAATGTAATTGGGTAAATCAGAGTTTGCTTGGTGAGACTTTGTGGAAGTTCATTGTCGACCTTGTTGGAGACTTAGATTAGGTATGTATTAAACCTGAATTTGAGCTATTTTTGGAGCAAATTGATAACTTGGGGGTACAACTATACTAGTAGTTTTCTTCAGCTAAGCTGCCATGTTTGGTGGGGTTAATTTTGTTAGTCACTTAGGGATTGATCCTGACTCTCATTTATGGCTCTAAGGATTTGTATGGTGGTAGTTTTGTTCAGCTAAGCTGCCATGTTTGGTGGGGTTAATTTTGTTAGTCACTTAGGGATTGATCTTGACTCTGATTTATGCCTCTAAGGATTTGTATGGTGGATGGCTTGACATACGAATCATCCTCACCAATTGGGCTACAATGCCTTAAGTTAAAACTTAAAAGTGTAATTTTGTTATTGATGGGTGGTTGAGGGAGTCATCTCCCACTTGCATTCGTAATGAAGGGGTGAAGGGGGACATTGTTAGGGAGAATTAGCCATTTGCAACATTTGCTTGTATTTGGAGTTTTTGGTGATTAGTTGGACTTAAATGTTTGAAGGATAGCTACTTTGGTGGAATTTTTGTCTAGGAAAGAGGTAGAAAGTGGGGTTATAGTGATTGCATTTACTTCAAATTGAGTTACAGATGTTTTATTAGGTTTTCTCTAGGGGGAGGCTTTGGATTGGTCTTGGTTGAGTGTCTGTGTCTTTGAAGATGTAAATAAAGGAACTAATAATTTGATGAAATAAAAACATGCAATGAAAATTAATTTGAATAAATAAATGAGGTAGGGCCAGGGATATTTAACTATGTCAACCTAAAGTTGCATTAAGCTGTACTTTGGATTAACTGCTTTGGTTGTCGGTGAAGCCAAGATGCATCAAAGAAGCCCTAATAGACCATAGCAAGGGACTCTCTAAGATTTTGTGCATATTGCTAAGCTATCTCGATTTTTCAGGGCCTTTTGTGCAACTTGTTTTCCATTGGTGAAGTACTCCTTGGACTAGAACCTTTAAGAACCACCCAAGGTAAGGTATGCTAGTGTGAGGGCAAAAACACTAGATCAATTAACTTTACTTCATTAATAAGAAGATCGTATGCAAAGTTCTAAATCCTCAAATTATAATTCCAATATAGCTAACCTCATTGGCCATGGTTGGTGGTGTTTTTGAAATGTAAATTGAACATCACTGTCCATGGCTGATGGTGTTGGGTAGATGTGAAAATCAGAGGACTGTCTCGGATGGTTTGTAGGCTTTAGACAGGTGTAAGGAGTTTGAGGGTGTCTATGTTTTAAGCGGGTCAAAACTGAGGATGTTAGGAGATTATAAAGGGAACAACGTCTAATCATAAGGGCACAATCAGGGTCCTTGTGTGGATACTATGCGTAATGTAGCTAAAGCAAGGCGATGACCTACAACACATCTCTCAGCAATTATTTGATCTGGGCCACCCCAATTTTGAATGTTAAAGGATAATATGCCCTTAAGTCTCAAGAAAAAAAAATCCTAGTAGGGGTATTTTCAGGTGTGTATGTGGTTCATATCAGACCTAATTGTGGGTTGTATGTTACTTTCCTGCTTTCATTTTCAAGCTGGATGGGATATATGATCCATACATTATAGGAAGCAGTTATCAGAACTTCAATTTTCATTGGATATTACATAGATTAGAGCTTGTTTAACTTGCTTGTGAACATATCTTATGTTTTTTTACAGTTAAGTATCCTTTTTAAAATGACAGTATTAGTCAGGATTTTTATACATTTACAAAGACAATCAGAGGTCCTTAAATTTGTAGATATGCTTTCACTAAAAAACATTTATATTGCAGATGCTTTAGCGGGCAGATCTATTCAATCATCTTTCTTAGATGTAGTTACTCCCAATTCTGTCAGTAATAAATTGTAATGCTATCTAAAAATGTTAAGGTTAACATAGGCTTCGAAGTCTGGAAATTATGTTTTGGTGGTCTTTGTTGCATATTGTGTAGAATATGTTGTTCGGTTCTTGACACAGATTATCACTGGTAACTGAAAAAATTCATTTTATATCTCTCTTCATCTAATTTCTGCTTCTGACTTCTCATTTCCTTTTTTTTTTTTAATTCTAAATCTGTTTCTGTTTTGGATGATTTTTTTCTTTATATGTGTGAAGCATCCTTGACATGTCTGCCATCAACTACTAAATTATATATTGTACTTTTGAAGCCTGGGGTAGTGTAGAAGTCAGCTTCTTTGCCAGTTACTTGGGATTGAATTTTCTTTTAATGCAGGTGCACTATGAGAGAATAGGTAAAGATGGCCTTCCAAGCCACAGAGAAGTTACGGTTATTTTTCTTCCAGATATATCTACATGCCTTCCATCAGTTGAGAGTTGGAAAGCCCAGTATGTTGAACAAAAAAACAGCAGACTTGAGAGGGAGCGTGAGGCTGCCTCCAGAAGGGAAAAGGTAGTGACAGTCTTTCTTTGACCATTGCAGTTTCTTCTAATGACAAGATAGTATATTTTTTTGGCTGACATTTGCTGTTTATTTTCCAGAAAGAGAAGTCCACTGATAAGAAGGATGCCATCAAAGGTGAGCTGAAATGTTGCTAAAATTTTCAGCTGTTTTATAGAGATTTTTAAGATAAGTCACTAACTTTGTTTTAGGGAACTTGAAAGCAGATAAGGAAAGCAAATCAGCAGAGAAAAACAAGAAAGAAAAAGATGGTAAGAAAGAGAAAGAAAAGAACACAAAAGATGAGAGAAAGGAGGAAAAGAAGGATGACAAGGAGGAAAAGAAAACTGAAACCAATGAAATAGAGAATAAAGAGGAGGAGAAGAAAGAAAAGGAAGAGAAGAAAGAAGAGAAGAAAGAGAAGGAGGAGAAGAAAGTTGATAAGAAGGAATCTGAGGGAAAGAAAGTTGAGAAAAAGGAATCTGAGGCAAAGAAAGTAGAGAAAAAGAAAGATGATAAGAAGGAATCTGAGGGGAAGAAAGTTGAGAAAAAGGAATCTGAGGGGAAGAAAGTTGAGAAGAAGGAATCTGAAGGGAAGAAAGTTGAGAAGAAGGAATCTGACACAAAGAAAGTTGAAAAAAAGAAAGAGGATGAAAAGAAAATTGAGAAGAAAAAAGAGGAAGAGAAGCAAAGTGATAAAACAAAAGACAAGAACAAGGAGGAAAAGAAAGATGAAAAGGAGGAGAAGGACAAGGAAGAAAGGAAAGAAGAGAAGTTAGATAAGCATGATGGTGCTCAGGACATGGATGAAATTGACAAGGTGAAGAAGAAAGATGAGAAAAAGTCAGAGAGTAAAGACAAGGATGTGAAGGAAATAACTGGTTCCAAAGGAAAACCCTCGAAAGAAAAGAAAGATAAAGAAAAGTCAGATGAGGTTCCGCCTTATCCAGGATTTTTTCTTACTACAAAATGGACCAAGAAATCCAAGGTATGTTTAGAGAAATGCTTGTATTAATGTTGTAGATTTGCTTTCTGTTTGGATAAAATATAATGATATATTTTGGCTCAGTTTGTTTTTGTTTGTTTTAAAGTACTTAGCATTGAGTTAGTCTAGACCTCTAGAAATTGTTGATTGAGATGTCAACTCTCTGGTAATTGGAACTATGACATGAATTTCAAAAGCCTAATTTAAGCATATGCTTTTCTGTCTACAGGGAAATCTCCCTTCTACAGCTCGAAGTGTATTACTATTCTAACCATCGGAAGGCTTGAATAAATAACTTCAAAAATGAAAATGCACTAACTAATGAGCATACATGAAAATGCACTAACTAATGAGCATGCATAAATATGCACTATTCTGCATACATGATAACAATTTTATCCATGGAAGTCATTTCTCTTTTAGGTCTCAGAGTTCTACAAATTTTAATGAAGAGCCTAGCTCTTTCAATTTGGCAGAGGCTTTTGACATTCACATTACGATAAGGATGATAATAAACCGTTTTGCTCAACTTTTCCATCTCCAAATTGGTTGCTTGATCTGACTCCTATTTCCTATCCTCTTTATATGTTGGTATGAGGTCTCAAAATCCTTAGTTTCTATTTTAATTTTCTGAATGCTTATATTCTAGTCATTATGCTGCTCCCTTTTGATTGCTGCAATAATTTGCATGGAGTCCCTATTCTCCTGGACTTTTAGGCATCCAGTTTCCTTAGCCAGTCCTGGACTTTTAAGATAGCTTTTGCCTCTGCATTATTTTTACATTCAGTTTCAAGTGGATGGAAAGCATTAATAGAGGTTGTTTGTCATCATCTCTAAAGATTACCCCACCTCCTACAAATTCAGAATTTCTCTGAACAACTCAATGAAATATCATCTCAACTCAAATCTTTAAGAGGTTTCTTTCACACATTTTGGCCTTTTCAAATATTTACACCAAATTCATTATTGGTTATAACTTATACATAACAATTTGATTATAAGTTTTTTAAATTTTTTTTTTTTTTCAAGTTGTATAGACATGCATTTATTTTTTAGCCTATTAATAAATATCTATATTAGCAGATTGCATTTACAAGTTACATGCAATGGTGCATTCTTAAACTCATGGCCAAGCAAAATACAAATTTGATGAAAGAGTCTCCCTCATTTTCGAAGTTTCAAAAGGTCACAAATACTTTCAATGAGGTGTTTACACCCTACTTTATCTATAAGGGTTTGCATTTCTATTTTCCTTAAACTATTGGTTTTACAATGCTTATCTTTCAACTAGGGGCCACTTAAGTGATGAAATTTGCTGATCTAAATCAAGAATGCCTTAATAAAACTTAGGAGGAGATAAATAGAAGAGACCATAAAACAACATATACTTAGGAAGTCCTTTTTTTTTAAATAGAAAACCCACCACTACAAGCAGACCTCAATATATAACATAAAAATAAGCTTACATTATATTGAGACAAGTAGAAACCGTACTAATGATGCAGCCCTTGTGGCAAGATTTCAACATGTCAATACATAACCTCAAATTCAAAACCCTATAAAAATAGAGTTTGTTGGACAACATTACAATGTATATAATTTTAAATAATTACATTTGTTTCTAAGACTTTTGAAAGGTAATACAACACTTGTCACTTGTATACATAACAAAAAAACAATAAGGGGCAAATAAGTTAATTGATAACGATAAAGATGCTCATAGCTGATTTGCACGAAGTAAACTTGTTTGTGCTCACTGGCTTAATAAGAGAATCAACATGCTCCAGGGTGTTGACTTTTTGATTTGTATCCTTCCATTCTCCACTTTATTCCAAATAAAGAGAAAGTGTACAATATGTTTCATGTGATTATGAAAAGTAGTATTCATTGCCAAACCAATGACACTTTGATTATCACTATTGATTCCTATTTCCTTGTGTTGAGCATTGCTCTATTGAACCAACACTTGTGTGGAGCACATAGTGCGCTGTATTCCGAAAGGAACTGTTTCCTCCTAGATTGTTCCATAGCAAGACCTAATACCATTGACATCTTCCTAGAGTGAGAATGGGATTTCCAAGTGCTATGATTCAGATAAGTACTGAACATATTCAAAGATATTTCAACTATAAATGAGATGGAGTTTGATTCAATTAAATTAGTTTAAGATGTTATTTATTTATTTTGATCATATTCATATTGTTACATGCCAATTTGTATATTAATGATGATAATCTTAACGTGCATAAGTCTTAAAGAACCATTTCATACAATAATTAACATTGATACTCCGCTGCTATATAAAACTAACTCTAATATATATAAAATATATCCAATTTAATACTTGGGAAAAAGTAGTGTTACATTTGTGGCAACCACATAATCTATCTTAATAGTGGAGAGGGCAACAACTTGGTTCCTTATGATTATCTAGTTAACAACTCTCTCAAATAAAGAGTCTACATAGTCATTGGTTGAGCCCTTGTCTAAGTTACCCACTTAGTATGCATCACCAAAACCATTGTATATCCACTAACTGTAATGTCCCTTTCTAGAACATTTCTTATTTTTGCCTTTAAACAATAATTCTAACTCAAAATGATAGTTGCATTATATTTATAAACATGACTTTATCAAAAATTATGAATTTTATTATAATATTCAGATTTATAACTTATGAAAATAATCTCATCTTGATTTTCGGTTATGTTAATTCTAATTTGTAGCTATTTTTCCTTAAACATTTGTCCTTGATATCTAGACAAGTCATGGGTTTTTGTCCAATAACTTTATAGGAGAAATTAAGGGCTTTTGTCCTTAAATCTCTTAATTTTTCTTGGTAAAGAAGACATGCTCAAATTTAAAAAATAAATTAGTAATAACTAAAGTGAAATGTAAAATTTAAAAATTAAAGTGTTTCAATTACCTTCAACAACTTCAACAAATGGACATGTGATGGTTTGTGATGAACATTTGGGTCTCTTCAGCCTCAGCATAAATTTGTTTGATCAAATTTATTTTCCCACCCAACTTTTGTAGCATGAGGTCGAGAGAGTGAACAGCAAAAGGTGTCCAAAATATGTGCTCAAACCACGTCACAATCAACATACCTGCAGCTCTACAATTCTTTGCATTGTTCGTTATAACTTGGACAACATTTTCAGGATCCACATCTTGAATGCATTGTATAAGGATGTAGAAGGATGTCAACAATAAATTGTGAATCCTTCACCTATCTCTGACAATCCATGACTATCAAAAACATTGCCCCTTTAGGGCACACTACAATCACATTGATTAACGGCCGATTTCTGGCATCCTTCCATCCATCAAAAACAATTGACACCCTTGTTTGTTTCCACAAATTTCTAATGGGAGTCAATGCATTGTCTATGTTTTTTACCTCCTTTGCTAGTAAGGTGCTACACACCTTCTCATAACCTGGCCCCGTATATCCTTGTGGAGCCTCACTTGACTTTCTCAACATATCCTGCCAAAATGGTGATCAAACAACATTAAATGCCAAACTGTTTGCATATAGACATCTTGCAACGGTTTGATTTGCAATTTGTCTAGCATCATTCTGAAATTCTCTCAAATGGTCCCTTGCTTCTCTTCACATTAACAGGTTTTTCAATTCCACCCAAAAAGGGGTGGCTTTCCATCAAAAAAGTCACTATGAGATGGAGAAGCAGGGGCCTCCTTGATCCCCTTCCTCTCATCAAAGGATGGTTTGTGCCATGAGCAAGTCTTGCATCTGCTTCTTCTTGCTCTCTAATAAATTCTGCTATTTGTCGAGGTGGTAACCCATTACCATCCTTTCCTGAATATGCTTAGATTCCTTGAAGGGGAATGGCACATAAACAAGCTTTCACACGACTGTATGAGCTAGTATGCTTCACATCACAAAGACTGCGTATCCAAACAAATGTTCCTCCCCCTCAAACTTGTTCCATCATTTGTACATGTTTCCACAAAGGTGAATTTGAGTTGGTATTGAAGGTGGGCCGAGCAATAGAACTAGTACTGGTTGACATTATGCTTCTACAACAAGTGCAGAAACAATTACCAAACAATAAATGTTAAATATTTAATTTATGATTAAAAAATAAAAAATTAAATTAGTGTAATTATAATTTAATAAATTTATAATTTGTAAATATTAAATTCAAATATATTATAATTTTAAAATTTAAAGTATTAATTATTGAACTATAAGTATTAGACTATTAGACTTTAGTAACATAAATAATAAAATAAATTTATAATATATATTTAGGAATATGATAATTTGACATATATTTATTAATTTAATAGTTAATACAATAATATTTAACAGTTTAATTATTGATACTTCAATTAAATATTAAAATTAGTTTATTTTTAATTTTTAAGATAAGCACCACCTGAGGGGGTGGCTCCCTATATTAATATCAAAATGCCAGTTACATCAGATATTAAAATTAGTTTATAATATATATTAATATTAATTATTATATATAACAAATTTATTAATTACTAAATAATTAATAACCGTATTTACTAAATATTAATTTTGTTATTTAGTTTATAATGCAATGTTTAAACTTTAAAGTTTAATTAATATGTTATAATAAGCCTGCAGTTTGTCCAGGAGGTGTACATATTGCATCACTAAACTTATAATATTATACAGGATGTTGTATATTGCATCTCTGGAATGAAACTGTGCCTTGCATGATTGGAAACTTGAGGCACTTTAGTGAATGCCTGTTCAGTTATGCATCCCATGCATACCGTGTTTTAATTATAGTTTAATAAAGTATACCTAAAGGATGTTGTATATTGCATCTCTGGAATGAAACTGCGCCTTGCATGATTGGAAACTTGAAGCACTTTAGTGAATGCCTGTTCAGTTATGCGTCCCATGTATACCGTGTTTTAATTATAGTTTAATAAAGTATACCTAAATTTATAAAGAAATATTTCACATTTTGTTGGATTTCAGTTTTTGTAAATTATATATATTTGGTGTCTCCAAGTACCCATCTATTATTGAAAAAAATAATGTACTGGTACTCATCTCCTGTACCAGTACCAGTATCAGTCTCCTGGCAATCTTGATAAATTATTATTTATTTAATTATAAACTAGCATAAATGTCTTAATACGTCTATATAGAAGACACAGATAACAATCTTGAGGCACCTATCTAACCTGTGTAACAAATTCAATATAGACTCCTCGGTATAGATATCTATCGGTGTCTTTGAGATATAGATGTATGAAAGATATCTATGCTAGTCTATTGGTCTTAGATCTATTGGGACCCTGTTCTGGACCATTTTGGCAGGAGTTAAATTATTATTTTAATCACATCTATTTACTAATTGTTAATTAATATTTTAGCCACATCTATTTACTCATTATTAATTAATATTTTAACCACATTTATTTACTCATTTTTAACACTCGCAGGAATACTAACTATTTGTAATGCTTTATAATTCTTCCTATCATTGAAGGTTATCTTTTTACTATTTTAGTGATATATATTGTTGTGGTAGGTGATTCTTTTTTATTGCTTCTAATATCTAACAATTTTAGGCCAGTTCCAGTGATCAAGAAAATAATATTTTTAAATGTTAATTGGAGAGGTTATATTTTCACATTAGACGGAGACTTAGGCCTATGCAAGCCAGGTAAATTTCTGTCACATATTAACTCTTTCCATGACCTCTATAATTTCAGATTCGCTCAATGACATTATCTCTGGATGGCCTTTTGGATTACAATGAAAAGGATTGTGAAGAAAGTACATTTGAGGTATGTGTTGTATTTTGGGGAGAATTATTAATGGCATGCATGTTTTTAGTGAAGTAGATTAGTAATTCTTCCATAAGGCAATTTTGTATACTGTTATTTTCCTCACATTTCAAGTCTCATGTTCTCAAGATATTTTGGATTCTTCATTTGTGTCTGCTAATTGAGTCCTACTATCTTTGAAGCAGCTGTCTCTGTTTGCTGAAGTTTTTCAAGAAATGATCCAATATCAAATGGGAAGTCGGATATTGGCATCTCTAGAAGTGAGTTGTACTGCTTGAAAAGGACTCGAAACAAAAGATGACGAATGATTTATGTTTCTAGTGCTATATTTCTTAATAACATACCAACATACCTTGGTTTCACTGATCCCTATATATAATATTTGGTTTACAGGCATTGCGGAAAGTGGTAAGTGTGAAGAGAAAGGAAGACCGGAAGAGACCTCGGGAGGAGAAATCAGAAAAAGGTGAGGGGCAAGGAGCATCAACACAGAAACGTTCAAAGTTTTCTGATAAAGCACCAGATGGTAATTCAAAAGATGATTTACATCTCAAGGCTGATAAAGATCATAAAAATGAAAAAAATAAGAATGGTGAGAAGGATGAGATGAGGGAAAGGAATGATAATAAGAACGAGAAAATTGGTGAGAAGACAGATGCAAAGGAGAGGACAGATGACAAAGCTGAGAATACAGATGAGAAAGTTGAGAATAATGATCAGAAGGTTTCTGAAAAGGTGGATAAGATGGATGTGGATGAAGAGGAAGTTGCAGAAGAGGGGCAGGGGCAGAAGCAGGAGGAAGAGGAGGGAGAAGAGGAAGGAGAGGAAGATGAAGAGGAAGGGGAAGACGAAGAAGAGGTGGAAGGGGAAGATGAAGAAGAGGTGGAAGGGGATGAAGAGGAGGAAGAAGTGGAGGAGAATAATGAGAACGTGGAAGGTACTGAGGCAGAAGCACCTGAACCATTGCCAAACGGGAAGAGTTCACCATCTTGTAAAGATATGGAAGAAATAAAAAATGATACAGGCAAGAATGATCCAAACAAGGATGTGAAAGAAACTGATGTAGAAATGAAAGATGCATCCCAAAAGGCTGCAACTCACGAGGTAATCTTCTAAATGAGTCATCCAAAATTTACTCCTTACTGTTTAAGATTTTTTATTTTTCAAATAGAACTTGAATTGTACCATCTTTTATCATACCACATTAGCTTACAATACGTCATCCAAAACTAAGTTCAGCATTCAAGCATGATCATTAAAACTTAGTATTCAAGCAGATTCATTGGCAAGAGTCTAGTAGAGGCCTTTGCCAGACGATTAACCAGGGAAATATTTCTATAGTTAAAACTTAACAGAGCTACCATTAACTGTTTAAAATTGTTAATTGGTGGGTTACTTCCTTATATTGTAGTATATGATTCATGTACATTTTAATTATACAAATTTCAAATAAATTTAAGTATTTTTAGAAAGGACACACCAAAATTGTTAATTGAAGTATTTTCTGGAACAACAAACCAATTTTTTTTATCCTCACAGTATTGACTGAAGGTATGCCTTTTTCTGAAGGAATAGCTATATGTCAATTCAGTCATTTTTTTCATCAGCTCTATGCTTTAAAATTTGCAGTAAATATGAAAGTGAGTTGTATTCGGGAAAAGTGATACATGTGCATTCTTATTGTTCTACAATTTTCAAATAAATTTAATTTAAGTATTTCTTATAAAGTACACATTAAAATTGTTAATGTAAGTATTTTCTGAAACAATAAACTAAATTTTTCTATTCTTATAGTATTGACTGAAGTTATGGGTTCTTCGAAAGGAACGGCAATATGTCAAATTCATTATTCTTTTTGCAGACTTATGCTTCAAGATTTGCAGTTATGTTGATTTTTAATTGAGCTTTCAGTAAATATGAAAGTAAGTTGTATTCAGGAGAAGCTAAATACTAGGCAGCAACATACTATTTTTGGTTTACTGATAAAACTCTGCTCATACAATGCTACGTGGAAGGATTTTCTTTACTAATTTATTGCAAGTTAACAAAGTTGATTCTTGTAGGATTTATGGAGTAGGATTTCCTTGCAGGCGCCTGAGAAAGTTGTTAATTTTTGTGCTATGTACATGATGTAGGAAAAAGCTGAAGACCATAATGAGAAGAATGTAAAGCCCGATGGCGGTGTTAAAAAAGCAATTGACAAGGAGTTGCTAAAGGTTGGTACTTGTGCATGCTATTTTTTCAACTTTGTAATTACACGTATCTTTGTGGTTATTGCTTTGCTGAATAACTTATATTGGATTTCAGGCATATCGCTACTTCGATAGAAATAGAGCTGGTTACATTAAGGTATGTTTGAGAGCTTCATTTGCATTATTTAATTATTTATGGTTTTTTTTTAAAAGATCTGTTTTAAAACTCTGTTGTTCCTCAGGTTGATGATTTGCGAAGGCTTCTACATAATTTGGGGAAATTCTTATCCCACAAGAATGTCAAGGTATGGTAAATCATATTGTACCTTATCATTGATCTTCATTTTACACGTTGGAACATTTTCTTTATTTTCATACTGACCTCGTTCATATGTCTGGGACTCAGGAGCTTGTGTCATGTGCACTATTTGAGAGTAACAGAGCACCGCGTGATGAAAGGATCATTTACCCAAATTTACTGAAGAAAGGGGACTTTTTAATCTTGGCAGATAAAATAAGTAGTTAGGTTTGAGAGGGATCGATGTTACCATTTTATTTAACTTGTTGGATTGGAAAATTATCTCATGGTATTGTTGAGACTGGTATTCTACTTGCAGGGAGCTGCAATATATAATTTCGGTCCTTCAAAATTATGATTTTCGATGAAATTTCCTGTAGAGTTATATTAGCTTTATCAGTAACACATTTTGATTGTGTTTGCCGTGTCTGAAGATCACCAATATCCTACCTGTTTGCTACGAAGCCATTATACTACTTGAGAGTTCACTGTGTGATGTAAGGATCATTTTACCCAAATTTACCGAAGAAAGGGAACCCGTTAACCTTAGCAGACAAAATATCTAGTAGGTTTAAGAGGGTTTACATTGCCATTTTGTTTAGTACTGTTAAGATGCGGCTTTCTATATTTATGTTAGTTTTATCAGTAACATTTTGTTATCTTTATGGTGATTAAGATCACCAATATTCTTCCTGTTTATTATAAAGCTTGAAAACCAGCGAATAACTACACTTATCATGCAATCTTGCCGAATAGAATTCATCTTTTAATTCTGCAGGCAATGTTATGTGTAGTTTTCTTTTAGGAAGGGTGATAATTGATGCCTCAAGGGAAATGGAATATGACGTCAGCAAGGTAAAAATGACTGTTCAAAGACAATCATTGTCTATTCTAAAAAAAAATCGTGGATATTTCAAGATATGTTCTACGTACCTACAGGATTATATCTTCAAAAATTTGCGCCCCTCCGGAAGTAGTTCAAATAATTTACGTTATCATGCTACACGAGATGGCAAAAAACACTGTAAAAAAATCTGAACTAAAGCGAAAGATCAAGCTTATCAAGGAATCTGCTTAAAATTCCATTTCCCTAAGATCAGAAATGTCTTCAAGTCCAGTAACACTTAGAAGGCCTATATTCTAAACACCTTAAGTGAAGATTGTAAATAACTAGTTTAGATATCTTAAAACATCCGTCTCAAAAACATCAAGAGATATCAGTCTTAGGTTATTTTATTTATTTTATTTGCACATTACATTTGGACCCAGCTGCTTTGTGGTTGTTTTCCCGTGTGTAACATTTTATATCTGTTCATAGTTATTTTAATATATATATATGGCATTACGCAAGAACTTTTGGATATTGTGTTGGCAAGCTAGATAGGACAGTGTGATACAGTGTCATAGTAAGGATTGGAACAGGGAAGTTATTCAACTTCGATGCTTTCATTGTATACCGAACATCTAGTGTTCATAGATACGTTGCAAATCAATCTTAACGTTTTTAGACAGAATGAAATAATTGCCATTAAAATTCTAGAATCCATTTCATTGCAAAAAGATCTAAAAGCTAGTAGATATGTCTTATAAAATAAATTCAAATAAAAAATGATCTTTGTAAACATGCCCTTTAAAACATATTCAATTAAATTACTAATTCTTACATGATGCCAGAACTGCATTGAGTAAATGCCCTAAAGTATTACGTCTCATTGAGGAGTTAAAAATATAGCATTGTATTTGGTAAAAACATTGAGGACTTCAAAATATATGCATCTTTACTCATTGGTTGGTGTCATCAATGCCATTTATGATCTTTATATGGTGTGTTGTCTCTACAATTTGATTGTGTTCATCATATCTTGATGAATGAATGATTGAAGGAATTTTAATGATGTCCATGAAACCAAATGGTCTACAGTACCTAGGAAATTACCAGTGACATGTTTTCACTTTCTTTTAAATATTGACTTTTTTTTTTTATGAAATTTGATCAAAAAACTTTGCTGTTTTGTCTTGTCCCCTCAAATAGCTCATTCAAACTACACACCGTTGCATTGTTTTCTAAATGAATACGAATATCGTCATATGTTGCACATTCCATGATGAAGTGACACCCAGTTTGAAACACTTGCCGTTTTTTGAAGTCTTGCCTCCTCAAATAGCTCATTCTAACTATCCACCATATTGTTCTCGAAATTTATGGATATCATCTTGTGTCGCACATTTCATAGTGAAGTGCTGCTCGGTTTCAACCACTCCTTTGTTGCAAGAATGCAATTGTTTTTCCCCTTTCTTCTTTAGGGAGTGTCATGTCATGTCCCCAAAATTGTAACACTAAAATATAGAGCATTGAAAGACAATAAATAACATTATAAATATTAAAATATAAATATAAATATTAACCATTTAATAATTGTAATCATTATAATATAATATTATGAATATTAACAATAAATTCAGTTTATAAATATAATAATAGAATAAGAAATATATAATAAATTATTAATATAAAATACGTAAAATAATTATATAAACATTGCAGCAAATACAATTATAAAATAGTCATAAAGAGCAATGATTATTAGAAGAAAATAAGGCTTCGATTGATAATACAACAAAGGAAGCAATCTAGTTTGTGAAGGTCATACTTTAATTTCCAAAGGCTGTAGGCTGTTTTGTTTATGATCTACTCCTCTTAATCACCTCCCTTAATACATATTCAAGTTAATATAAATAATGCCAATAACCTTTTGTGAAGGGTTGCACTCTTTTGAAAAGACATACGAGTGGTATAAAAGAGATTTAAGTTAATATAAATAATGCCAATCACCTTTTGTGAAGGGTTGCACTCTTTTGAAAAGACATACGTGTGATATAAAAGAGATAACTTGAGGGGGAATAAAAGAAGATAGTATTGTAGGAGTTTGAGCAGACTTTGAGGAGATGTAATTAAAGGAAAATTTATGTGTATCAAGCTAATACCCAATTGAGGATAGGGAGTGTGGAGGGAGAGGCAGGGTAATCTGGTCATTTGATGGATGGTCCCAAGATAGGTAGGAAACCTTGAGGGATTCCACTTGGAGACTGTTTCACGTGCCCTTGGCATAGTAATTCTACCATCCTTCGTTGGGGTTAGGAAAGAGGGAAGGATGGATATCTATTCAATACATAGTAATAGGTTATATAAGAATGTGACGTTTCATTTAAATACACTAGGATAGTAATGCATTTGCCTTATTCTTAATATGTACAACTTGAATTATCTAATCTAACTGTGATCAAGGATCTGTGTGGTATTTGTTCGTTATGCATGATGTGTTTAGGTCCTAAAGGCAAGCTTCATTTACAAGTTAATTGATTGGTAAATGCAAAATCCCTTATCCTAACCTGTGCATTTTATGTTTCTAGGTCAAGCTAGCCTAATTTTAATAAGGGGACATTACATGTCAACCTAAACCCCTTTCACATCTAAGATGATGGGAGCATGTCCTCAATTGTGCAACTAATATTTTAGCTTTTCCTTTAACTACAACTTTTCCTTTAACTACCATCCTCAAGTAAACTTTTTCATCTTGCTCCAACTTGAGGTTGAACTTTTTGACACAATGCACTTTTTTATGACCAATCTCATTTGTCCACATGATAGTCTTGAACTTTTCTAACACAAACTTTTTTATCTCTTTGATATTGTTAGGACATTCATAGAGTCTAATGTCCCACATGTTCAACCACTTTGTTTTGCTTCATCAAAGTCTTTTTCTGTTTTAATTCTTCCTCAACAACCAACTCGGGTCAGCGATGCTTATCCATGCTATTAACCTTTTTTAAATAGCTTAGCAAACAAATTATTGCTTATGCTTTCATTGGAAGCATACCCGCTTCATCCAAAAGGATTTCCTAGGGAATTGATTTGACCTTGAGACTTATATGTAATTAAATGTTTTTGGATTCTTTCCATTTGTCGCCACTTGTGGGTTGACATACTATTCCCCCAAACTTCACAACCATAGAGGACAACTGACACAACCAACAAACCAAAAAGGGTTTTCTTGGGTTTTCAAACTCGTAACTTTTCTTTGAGTAGGAAAGAAGTTCTCCACCCTCCTTGTATCTTTTATGTTTTATAGGTCACCCAATTGGGCCTATCGTGAAAATCAATACCTAAGTACTTGTAATCTTCTGCTATCTCCAACAAACTTTTCTTGAAGATAAAATTAAACTGTTGCTTCATCCTTTTCAGAGAAGAATTCATGATTGTGGTCTTGCTTGTGTTCACTTGTAGCCCAACCTCCTGCCAAAAAACCTCAAGAGTCTTCAAATGCTCTCTCAATCCATGGGCAATTCTTACTAAAAGAACAAGATCATCTGCATATAAAAGTAACTTCACCACATATCTCGCCAGCTGAATCCCCTCTCCATTAGAATTCTTTAACCATTCTTCGAGTTTATCAATATATAAATAAAACAAAGTGGGAGATAGAGGACATCCTTGTTTGCACCAATGTCACTATTGAAAAACTCAAACATACCCTCTTTAGTTTTGATTTTTGCTCTAACCTACTCATACAACTTATGAACAATCACTCTATACACCTTGGGGATCCCCAGTTCCTCAATTCTACCCTAAAGTTTATCCCTAGGAATAGTGTTAAAGGCCTTTTTAAAATCCACGAAGCAACAAAAGGCCTCTTCACCTTGGGTGTCCCAAACCTTTTTCAATGAACTGCCTAAGATTGATACAATAATCAATAGTAGAGTGCTTCAGTCTAAAGCCAACCCGCCCTTTTGCTCTTTTTTCCTTTTTTTTTGTACACCTGTTGATTTTGCATTTTAACATGCTCCCAAAAAACTTTCCTTAAAGATGATTGATCATAATTGTATGATAACTGGAAGGGTTATTGGTATCACCACTTTTGTGAAGTGGGATAACCGCATTGGTGGTCCACTCAAACGAGAAACTGCCTTGGTTGATGCAACTCAACGGGTAACTCAACTCTCCATTTTAAAAATTCTACTTGCAACCCATCAATGTCTTGAGCCTTACCACTTGCCAAATTCTTTATGCCTTGTTTGATATCTTCCACTGAAAATAGATCCATTGATGTGTCAATTATTAGAGGATTACTTTTCTCGAGTTCGGTCATTAAGGTGCTTTGCATAATCTAACTAGTTGTTATCTGTGATATTGTTTTCTATTTGTTTTCTTTTTTTCTTGAAGCTCCCTCCAAAAGCCTTTGGAGTTATGTGTCAATTAATTGTTTATGATTTTTCTTGCTTTCTTTGTTTGGCCTATTCTATTTAAATATTGTTATAGCTGCCTTGCTTTCTTCATCTTACCACATATTAGTCAAAAAAGCATTTGTAACCCTCTTCATAGGAAGAGATCCCTTAAACACCTTTAAAGCCTTGTGGATTATAGGGATCAACATATTGGTGCAAATAAACCCACTTTTTACATTGTGTTTTTTTGTCCTCCATGTAGTTTTTTGAGAGCTGAAGGTGTTGTTCAAGAGTAGCAACAAAGAGCTTTATTTTCATGATTCACAAGAATTTTACTTTGGGCATGAACTTTCTTGTGCATGTGTGGATATGCCCTTCATGGAAGTTGTTTGTGTTGATGCCAAGTTTAACAAAGAGAGGCATATGATTCAATTTCAACTCAAAAGGACATCCCCCAATATTGAACTTTAATAACCTAGAATTAGAACCTTGAGAGCAAATTACATACTCCACCACACTTTGCTTGATGTAAGTTTTACAAGTGACACCATCGGATCTTGGCCATGTTTTCATGCCATTACAAATAACTATACAATACAAGCTGCATAAACCTAATAATTCCACTCAAAAGTGTAACACAATCCCATTCCCATGTTGTGAAGTTCTTTCACACAACTGGTTCCCATTTTCCTCTAACCATAGAGGATTGCCATCCTCTCCTTCCCTACCCAACTGAATAAATTGATTGTTTGCTATCCTAGCATTAAAATCACCCACTAAAACTATCTCCTAGTGTGCTGAAAGCAAAAATATCCTTTTTTCAAGCAACATATGGGTCTTCGTTATCCAAATTTCTCTTCTTTTAGAACTTCAAATTCTTAGGAGCAAAATAGCAAGCAACCAATCTAATTCTTGGCTCATTAATAGTTATTTTCAGCCATATAAATTGCTTATTAAGGTCCCTTTTTTTTTTCTACTTATACTATTCCACCCCACAAATCTTTTATAAGGATTGTGATCCCTCCATGTCTTTTACATGTCATAGTCCCTTCATTCTAAACTGAAATTTTATCTATCCTTCAAAGTCAAGGACTTTGCATCCATCATGTTCATGCATTTTCATAAGAATAATAATGTCTTTACCCTCTACCACGGGTCCCAACCTCAGTCCTCTTCTCCATGGGTAACCTTTGCAAGTCCAACTTACTATGTGTATATACTCCCATGGGGCCCCAAATTCCTATTTTTTATGTGGAAACCTCACGTTGATTTGAGCTTTCCCATTTTTTAACCATGTCCACTTTCCTACTTCCCTTGCTAATTTCACTGTCTCCCATTCCTTTCTTCATTCTTCTTGTGCAAATGACAGGTCTTCATCTAAATAAATGTGAGTGCCTCTAAGCAGCCCCCTATTCTTTAGGATTGCAAACTTGTCTTCCATGTTTCTTAAGACAACTCTTACATGTCTATTCCTTCCTTTTTTGTCATTCCTATCCTATTTGTTTGTTGAATACAACTTGCCCATTTCAACTTTTCCTTAAGAAAGTCTCTTGCTAAAATACCAGTTCTCTCTTTCTCACCCAAGTCCTTCAAACCTTTGGTGACGATAATTATAGCTTTGTCTTATTTGTCTTTTTCTTCTCTTACTTTCCTTTTGACTTGTTTCTCGATGGTTTCTTTTTGTTCGATTGATGGTCCATTTACAACTGGTGCCCAAGAATTGGCTTCTTCTATTTATTCTTTTAGTTTGTTTTCTTTTAATTCCATGCTTGCGATTGCTGATTGAAATTATTCCAATTGTGTCATGCTACTGCCTTCCATTGCCATTGAACTCTTTTTTCCTGCCATTTTCACTTGTTCTAGTTCTTGTTTTACAATGTTTAGTTCTTGCTGCCCACTTTCCATATTATTTTGTAGAGTTATTACTTTCTCTTTCATTAAGTTGTTTTCTCTTTCCAGGTTCCAACTTGCTTTTATAATTTCCTTTATCTCTTCTTGCTGTCCCTTTGCTTCAATATATTCAATCCTCTTTTTCATGCTCATGAGCTCATTTACATAAAGCTCTGATGACCACAACAACATAGTGGTTTTGGGGTTGTATGGGTCTTTAATGCCACAAGACCCTTCCTCACTTACCCAATTGTTTGTTGTGATAACTTTGGTATTACTTTGTTTTAAATCCGAAACTCCATAAAGTGAAGATACCTTCCTCTCTTTACCCGTGTTTACACCTTGATCTATCAGGACATCTACTAAATAATACCTTTTAATAGTGGTAAGATCATAGTGAATTTCTTTTTCTGCGACTGCCTCAACTTATGAATTTGCTTGTGTCTTAAAATTCCCTTATATTGCTTTGCATTCTCGAAGACCAACTTTTCGTCTGTTTTCGCTGCCTTAGCTTGATGACACTTTGGAAATGAAGACTTCCAAGGCCCTAATATATTCCCTACTTGATTCACAAGGTATGAAACTACAAGCCCCCCTGTTAACTGAAGATTATGATTGAGGGGGGCTGTTTAAACACTCTTGGTATAACTACCTTAACAAGGGACCAGAGAGCTGCAATTAGGAACCATTTATCACCTCAAAGCCTTTTGAAACTAATTGCACTAATTCTAGGGTTTATGAGTGTGTTTTTCAAAGAAAAATGTGTTTTTTCTATAGTGGGCCCCTGAAGCTTCATGCCAAAAATGCCTTGGAAGCTTGGTGGTGCTTACTTGAAGTTTTCAAAAACCCAATTTCTAAAAATCATAATGATGATTTTGGGAAGATGCAGACAGAAAAAAATAAAATTGTGCTAGAAAAGACAAAAGGGAAGAAAATAGTAGGACTAACTTGTTCCGGCACCAAATACTAAAAAAAAGCCTCACAAACTCTCATCTAGATATTTACAACCTTCCCAACGATCCAACACCATGATTGTAACATTGTAATATGACATATTCTTAGAATCATCCAAGTGAATAAGAGACTTTAAAGCGAGGTCATCTATGATTGAATATTCATATATTTCTAAAATTTTGGTCCAAAATATGACTGAACTTATGGTTGATGTGACATAATCTATTGTATAGGAGTGAATTTGCACCCCTTATGCAAATGCCCCTTTTTTCCTTTCTCCACTTTAGAAAATCAAATTCAGAGGCTAAATTACACATAAGCTCCTTTCCTTCATTCCACTTGGCGCCTATTTTGTGTGTCAGTGGGGGAATTTTTGTCTGGGATGCCCGCGTGGCGCACATACGTCCTTCAAAAATTCCTGCGGCTGGAGCCTATAGAGGCGTTACACTTCTCATTGGCAGTCGACTTGTAATGCCCTCTTCAGCCGACCGACCTAAATATGGCCGTTTTCTTCATCCCTTCATCAAATCCCCTCCTTCTACATGCTTCACAACTTCTTTTGCATCCCTTCAAGCAATCTTCAAGCATTCTAGTCTCCATTCTAGTAGCAATTACTTCACTCCATTACTTTAGTAGAGCAAGTGTGGGACAACACCATTGCAACAAAGGCTCGAGTACTCTCATTCTCTCCTCCATTAGCCTTGAGTGCTCTTGGTGGAGGTGGTAAGCTTCCCATTCCCCTCCTCTATTACTTGGTTGAGTAAGCACATTTACTATTTTGTAGTGTTTTAGTATTCTTTATTACATTACTTTCTTTATCATACTTGCTTTTTGAGCTATTTGTGGAGGTGGAAACACCTAAATGGGGGTTTGATTGAGGCAGGCCCCTATACAACCACCCAAAATTTTTCCTCTTCTTTGTGTGTAGGTGAACGTGTTTCTGGGAGCTAGCTAACGAACAAATTCCTTTGTGAGATCATTCTTGCCACCTTAACTCTTGTGTTTTTACTTTATCATATTAGAGCATATCTTGTTTACTTCATAGCATTGTTTTGGCCCTTTAGTAGTAGCTAATTGGGCCATTATCTTGTTTTCCAAAGTTCAACCTTGTCTCTTTAGTTGTCTAGTCGTACGGACGCTAGCGCACTTGAGAGATGCCAGCACGCTGCGCTATCGTCCCGAGACTGCGGTTTCATCCTTGGACATAGAGCTTCCTAAGGTGTAGTGTTGAACATGAAAATGGGCTCGCCTAGCCCTGTTCTGTATTTCGGGTCTGTACAGTGATTGAAGGACCCTATAGTCCTCATCATTCTCGTCCTACATTTCCTAACACCCTGTTAAGCTGAGGTAAGTTAGGGAAACCTTCCGCTCTTGGCCCTCTGTGACCTGGGGCCTTGAACGTGGTCAGTCCCCCTCTCTTACATCTATACAGTAATCAACATTACACTTAATAAATACAAGGACATGGCCAATCTTGTCTCATTGTGGGGTTTTTGTTTAGGGAAAAATCCATTGAGATGGGGCAAGATATTTATCCATCTAAAATGCTTTACAAAATTCTAAGTTAATAAAAGGATTAGTAGAAATACCCATGAATAAGAATGATTTTCTTTATATTTAGTTAAACAAAACTAATTTAACCAACAAAAGTAAAAACACAACCATAAGACCACCCAAAATTGTCTAACAAAAATAATTTGTGGCACTCATAAATAGTGGGAATTCAATTGCCACTTGCAAAAAACATAAAGTAGTATTGGTCTTGGTCTCAATCTTTTATAAATCCAAATGTAGGCTATAATGTTGAAAGTGTATGTTTGGATTAGAATGATTACAATCTAACATCACCGTTGGTAAGTACATGAAAAAGCATGCACTTAAAAAGTGTCACCTCAAAAGGAGAGCCTGTATTAGCTTGAATGAAGCCTTATTGTGTAACAACATTTGTGACAATTTACAAATTCTAGACTTGAACCATGCATTAAGATCAAAATTCACTTACAACATAAAGTAAAGGGATAAATGACCAAAAAAAAAAATGCTTAAAAAAGGAGCTTGTATGCCTTGAATGAAGCATTTGAAGTTCATTTGTCAATCAAAATTAGATCACTGAAGGGTGTTTAGTAGAGGGGATGAGTCTATTGACATCATTGCTATTTTGGTAGGTCTTTCAAATATAGAGATCCACCCATTTTGTTGATTTTAGTGAGATCTTGCCAAAGCTAGGCCATTGCTAGAATGTAGGAGGTATCATGTTTGTTGAATCCCCAAAATGGTTGCAAGTTTTGGAGTGGATTGGAAAAAATAGGAAACTCTAGTTGTAGTGACCTATGTATGTAGATCTATCTGTGGAAAGAGTTTATAGTGGTTGGAGAAGCCATACACACTAAGTGAGACCCACACAAGTTCACATAAGAGGGGCTTGTAAATATTAGAATTCAAGAGGCCACACATTCATTAAGATGGAGTCTGCCAGGGGATTTTCCTTGCCACTAGGGCATGCAACAAGTCGAAAACCCTAATGATCAAGGTTATTTTTTAGTAAGAAAAGGAGGCCACAACACCTTATTAAATGCATTTGGGGAGCTTGTGCTATAAAATCACCTCATGTGAAAATAAACTTTTAAATTAAGGGGGTACAAATTTCACCACAATCCTATAATTTTTGAGATTAGATCTTATCAAAACCAAAATATAATTTTCCCTAAATATTATAGATTTATTGTTGCTTTTGATGATGACAACTTGCCCAATAATAAATATACTATGCATAATATATTTTTATATGTCGAAGTAGGGTAAAAATATTCTTTGAGGGATCTAGGCCAAGTGGTTTGGTTTTAATGAAATGATACATGATCATAAAGTTTTTGGGTTTTCTGGGCACAATGGAAGAGTCAAATTTGACCTAAATTGCCTTAAAAGGCAACTACTTGTAGGATATCATAAGAACCTCATAGACATAAACCCTCATATAGATCTAGCTTTCAATGTACAATTGTAACATAATAATATTTTTGTTACATAAGTACAATGAATTCACCCAATAAGAGAGATAATACAAGAATATGAATCACCCACAAAGAAGTAACTCATGTGTCAATGATGAAATCTTGAAGACAAAACACAATCCAGTACTTATAAATAAAATTTTTTCTCTTAGGAAGAAATAGATCCATTGGTGATTGGAGAGGCCATTCCTATAAGCTAGATGAATATGGAATCCAAGTCCAAATGTGTCTCTTAAAATTGCTCAAATGTCCACATAACAAAATGGGATGTTGTCAATCCAAAATGTTGTCAAAACTGATGTAGACAAGCTCCAAAGACAATGATGATGAGCTAATAATGATGATGTGACTAAGATGAAACAAGAGATGAACATAATGAGACTCCACAAACAAGGATGATATGTTTGATATATATGAATCCCAAGTTGTTGCGTCTTGAACATATTGAGTGTACTATTGCACTAAATCAATAAGGGCCATGGATGTGGAAATACTAATCTAATCAAGAATACCAAAATATGGAGATTGGGTCTTAATATGAATATTGAAAGCAAGGAGACAAGTCTTTAAACCACCAAAACATCTAAGACACATTTGCAGGTTTTTTGCACACACGCCCCACTTGGAGTAGGGACCCTCTTTTCGGATGTCTTTGGACCTTTGGTTTTATTGGACTTATCTTTTTGAGGTCTTGGCATGTTGGTTTTGTTAGCTTTGATCTTGCCTTGAGGATTGAATGGGTCAAAATTGAGTTTTAAGAAAAATCCGGGTTTTCACCCGAATCTGGGATTTTCCAGCTCCAGTGGATTTTTCCAGGCTCTAGTTTACTGTCTGTTCATCGCTGCATTTTCTGAATTCGGGTTTCTGCTTGACCCCGGGATTTTCCGATTCTGGTGGATTTTCCCAGATTGTGCTAAATTCCTGAACTTTGTTTAAATCCCGGTTTCTGCCATATCTGTGGAATTCGTGTTCATCCGGATTTCCGCGTATCTTGGGATTTTATGAAATTTCATCTTGGGCTCAGGTTTCCGGATTTATCAGACACGTCTTGTCACTCATTAATGACCGAGGTACCTTTGCTCAAGGACATAAATGGGTCAGTTTAAAACCTTCTAAGCATCATTTTAACTCCATCATTCACTGGTTTGTTGCCTTGGTGTCTGAGTGCTCCCTCCATTCGAGTTTTGAGCATTGATCCTGAACTGCTTGCGTGTGGATTGTTTGGAGCGCTATTTGAGGTTTCCATTGCTTGAGTGTGTCTACTGTGTGGTCGCTTCTTCAAGCTCGAGTTTCATCTGTGTTGATCCATGGTAGGTTGTCGATGGCCCTTCCATTTGTTTTTGCAATGATTGAGTGTTTTGGTGTTGAATGATGATCATTTCAGGTCGGCCTACGTTGGTCATGATCTTGCTTTATCGAATTAGGGTTTGGCCCATTTGCATGAATTTTCATTGCTCGCACTATGCCCTGTCTTGTTGGCCCAGTACATGTCGAATAGGTTAGTGTTGGTGGGTGTTCAAGGAAGGATTTTGTTCCAAATGCGTAATTCATTATAATCGGTGAGATTAGGGTTTTGGGTGTTTTTCTCGAAACTGTTGAAAATGGTTAAACTGTCATATCCTTTTACATCTTGCACTTGTATTAAATTGATCCTTGTCTTGTAAGGACTTGGAGTGCTCTAGACTGATCTTCATAGATAGTGTTTTGAACCTCGAATTTGACCCTGGTTTTCATGGCGGGAGTTTTTTTCATCAAAAATAGGGCATCGTCGTTTTGCCATGGGAATTCATCATTTGAAGGCTTGGGAAACTTGAAATCATTCACATTCTCAATCTTGTTGGTTGGCGTCGATTTAGGGATCATTAGAATCTAGGTAGAAAATTTTGCATGATCGTTTGATTCATGGTTCGCGTGTCATCGATCGTTAGGTTCCCGTGGTGTTTGCGGAATTCCTACGCCCACGGATTTTCCCGGTTTCGGCTAATTCTGCGAAGTGGAGTAATTTCTGGAGCATTTCGAACTATCCGCAAAAATTCGTCCCGTCTGGACTTTTCCAGTTTTCCTGTCTAGTTTTATTTCTTTCAATTTTCTGAAGATAGGATTAATGGAGTCAAGGTTAAATGCTAATTTCTTTTTCCAATCAATGAATTTCATAATTATCTTATGATCTTTTGGCTGTACTAACGATTTATTCGATCAACGATGTCTTGGCAAAAGGAATCCATCTGGGTCAGATTTCTCTGAAATTCCGCCCCGACTGGATTTTCCCGGTTAACATGGTTTTCCCTGACTGCTTTATTTTTCTGGATCTTCAGAGATTGGTATTTTTAATAGTTTCTAATTGCCTTGTTTTATTTTTATGCTAACCCTTTAATTGGAATATGTACAATGATTGAATACTTATGATGATTTCTTGCGAGTGCAGGCTGAATCAAGCAAGGCTGCAGGAGGAAAGTCCAAGGGTGACATGGAGGGATCATCCATTTTAGAGGCAGAGAGATTAAGGTTAGATATTAAGAGTCAGCTCCCTGAAAGAAAAATATCTTTCGTATGGTCTGAGGTGTCTGACACCAATGTGGGGGCCTGGAGATATGAAGAGTTTAAAGAGAGAACAGCTGAGAAGTATCTGTCAGTCCTAAGGAATGGAATGATGAGGTCTGGAATGGTGCATGTGGTAGGGTTTCCTCCTACAATCCAATACTATGAGTTGATTTTGGAGTGTGCCCAGCAGTATGATTTTGATACACAAAGGGTTGTCAGCACTGAGGAAAGGGTTTTGGAGAATTTCAGTCTTGCCTCTATTGCCCAAGCCTTTGACATGCCGAATTTTCCTTCTGTGTGTGCTTTGAACATGGACTTGGCTAAAAAATACTATGGGAATGAGCCAATCAAGGCTCAACAATGGATTAATGCTTGGTTGGAGAAGCCTAAATCGCACTACTCTAAACTGCCCAAGTAGTTGCATAAAGTTAAATTCAGGTCAGATATCTATGATGCAATAACATTTCTAAGTAGAGTGGCAGGATTGAAGAGTGCAGGAGTATTGGAAAGTTGGATGGTCCATGTGATCACCAAAATTGAGCAAGGGACCAACTATCATTGGGTCGGGCTTATTAGTTCTAAAATTGATAAACAGCTAAGGAGCATCCTAGAGACTAAGAGGTTCACCATGTCCTCCTATGTGATGTATGTGCTTGCCAGATGCTACCCATACAGGAGTTTGAATCCACGAGGGACATTCGGATAGGACATATTCTATGAAGTATACCCGGAGTTGCACCTAGGACACAAAGACTACCACAGGGCTAATGATGCATTCACTATGCATATCACCCAGATGCTTTAGAATGTCAAGCATGTGAGACTATCAGATGGAGCCAAAGGATTGATAAAGAATTATGGGGCCTGGTTTATTCAATTTCCCACCTCCACCTACATTAGAATTGATGGATGCCCAGTCGCTCCATATAGGTTACCTCGGTATCCTACTGATCACATTGTGCTATTGGAGATTGTCAGAAAGATTTGTGAATTTGATGCCATTGTAAAGAAGGAGAAGCATAAAACGGGCTTTGGTGGGGATTTCCCTCTTAGAATCAGCATAGCAGAAGTGTGCCCTTCCATTCAATCATCACACACCGCAGGAGATGAATTGGCAGCATATGGTTTCTCCTTCCACTCTAAAAGGATGAACTTTGATATCACAGGAGAGGCACAAAAGAAGGCCACTAGGGACTACCATCACAAGGAGGACCTAGAGGACTATTGGGCTAATATTAAGGATGACCTTGAAGCAAGAAAGAAGAGGTACTCTAGGCTCCCTGTTGATGCAATCAAACAGTACAATGTCAAGTTGATCCCGGACCAACTGGAGGATGATGGAAATCTCGTACAGGATCATGCTTATGAGGCTGTGAAGGATAGGTCGATCGGGGAAATCAATTGGAATGAAGATGAGGTCACAGAGTTGGAAGATCTAATGTCTACTTCAGAAGAATCCGGGGAAGATGACCCCAAAGGGAAAACTACAAAGAGCTCTCCTTTCAAGATAAAGATTAGAGGCCCCAAGGAAAGTGAGACCCAAGGAAAGAAGAGAAGTTGGGCTTTGAAGATTGGAAAATCCTCTGACGAGGAAGAGTTGGAAAAGGCAGAAGAGGAGGATGCTCCTCTACCACCGAAGAAGACTAGAACAACTAGGGCTTTGAAGAAGAAGGGTCAAGTTGCCTCAAAAGATGAGCCTCCTATTGTTGATGTGGAGAGTTCAGGGGAGAAGACTAAAGTTTATATGAGGAGATCCAGGACTCCATCCCCTAAGGAGCCAATTCAAAAGAAGGACCTTTCTCTGGAGATGACAACTGTAGATCCATCTAAGGCTGCTTCCCCTCCACCAAAAGTACCTGAACAGGAAATTCCCGAGGAGCATGAAACTAGCGGAGAGGCGGAGCCATTCAAGGAAGGGGAACTCTTCGGTGTTGCTGCAAAGCTTGAAGTTGAAGAGGTAGAAAAGCATCCTTCTCCTCTAGTGATGTATGAAGATTCTCCAGAGATTGGCAAAGGAAATGAATTGCCTGAGCAAGAGGAAGACATCCTTGTTAAAACCCCATCACCAGTGCAAGAGGTGGAGCTTGAAGAAGGTGATCAAGGTGAGTAGCTCCCTGAAAAAGAGGAAGATAAAACAACTGAAAAGGAAGAAGAGATAACAACAAAACAACAAGAAGAAGCAAGAACAGAGGAAATCCAGGTAGAGCCTGCAGCCCCAGATTGGCTTGAAAAAGAGATTGCGAGGAAGAAACAGGTAGTTGTCGAAGACACTCCCTTGGATTGGGATGAAATGCTATCCAAAATTGGCAAAGGGAAGAAGAAGAAGGCAGCTAGGGTGGTCTCAAAGATGGAGAGAGATGAAGCAAATAACCGAGTTATCCACATTTCCACCCCTGCCGCGGACAAGACAAGAGAAGATGTCACTGGTCAGGATTACAATGTGCAGCCTATCAACCTTAGGTCGTCATCCATGAAGTAGGATATAGAGGAGTATGAGGGATCTAACACGGTGATCATTGGCAGGTTGAGGAAAGAGACCCAGACCAAGCATGAGCTGAGGAAGGAGAATGAAAGACTTAGGAAATGCCTAGAAGAAGTGATGAAGCCTCTATAGTCTCTCCACCCATCTTCTTCTACCGCTCCTAGCTTTCTACCCAAGGAAACCATCTCTGGGATTGAGAAAATGAAAGCCTCAGCTCAAACTGCAATAGATTGGCTGAAGGATGTGCAGATAGAGGGAGATAGTGCAATCAAGGACATCCTATCAGCTAGAAAAGATGCAGTCCGAGCTAAGGAATTGCTAGAATATGTGATGTCCCAAGACCACGAGGACATTGACCTCTTGCTGCAGAAATCTAAGGTTATCATGGAGCATGGTAAGGAACAACTAGTTGTGGATGGGATTCTTCCTTCTTCTAGGTTGAATGAACCCAAGGAATGGTTTGAGGCTCTAAAAATTCGGCATAAGGCCATGAAGAAGATTCAGAAATGAAAGAAACAAATAGATAGTGACCTTACTGAAGTATATGAGGGGTGCATTGCATTATTTGAAGTCATGAATGGTAGGAGAAAAATTGCCCCCAAATACCTAAGTCTGGAGCAACTCAGAGAATGGTGGCATGAAGTTTAAGCCCCAGACTCTGAGAGTGTTATAACTGGCCACCAGTTAGATGATGTAGCCACATACCTGGCAGTAATGGATAAGTACCAAGCAAATAAGGATGACTGGGATAAGACTGTTAAATAGTCAAAAGAGGAAATTGATTCCATTCAATGTTGGCTTAGGGTATTGCCTTTGCCACCTGTCACCAAATTGGATAAAACATTCTTGAAGGTCCAAGGATCATCGCTCAGAGCAAGGATAAGGGAGGCAGTGTTTAATGCCATTTTGAGATTTATTCTTCCCTATTATCATAGGGCATGCATTGGACCAGACTACATCAGGGACTGTGTCTAAGCCGACCTAGATGATATATGGCATTTAATGTGTGCCTTATTTTGATTTCCTAAGGATGACTTGTTTTGGCGGTTATTCTTATTTTGTAAAAATGTTTGGCTGGGCTGACATATCTTGGGATTTATTATAAAGGCATTTCTGCCTCATTGTAAAGGGTTATAAATTAGACATGAGACATTAATAGCTAAAGAAGAGATAATAGAATCAAGTTAGAGCATTTTGTGAATTTCTTGAAGCAAGTATTGTAATCAGAACGGTGGAATTGTTGCAACAGTTTGATGATCTAATACAATTAAAGGCATTGTGGTTCTCCTGGTGAAATCTATTGTGTTAGTTTATCTCACATGGTTCTTGTTGTTCTATCTTTCAAATTGCTTGAAGATTTAGGGTTTAGTGTTCAGAATTAAATTACCTTTAGTTTGATGAATGGTGTTTATAATTTCATATTTGGAATGTTTGTAGCAATCTCTAGTCTATACTCCTAGTAACTATCTGATTGTAGTAGGCTGGTGAAGTCAACTTGGACCATATATTCATATGTGCTTAAGTTCGATTGTGGATGAATATCTATGATTTGAAAATCTATATACCTAAGAAGATTGCACCATTCTTGTGATATTGCATCGTGGGTTGATCAAGAATTGGTTACTTGAGATTGGTCCATTCCAGATATCCATTATTTGTATTATTCATTCTAGGAATAGTTCAGATTTCATCATATTCTTGCACCCTTATCTTTTGTTATTTCTTTATCATCTGGTTAGACTTAGGATTAGAGATCATTATATTGCAAAATCTGATAAATTGAAAGATATAGTTTGCTTGTAGTAAGGTTCCTTTGTGATTACCAGCATTTTCACATATTATCTGAGTTGTTTATGCATTGTCATGACCTGACACCCGAGAGACCTTGGGGTGATTTTCAGTAATTTATTATTGAGGATTACCTTTCAAGAGAGATAGAATATTGCATTATCTTTGAGTTGTTGCTGTGCAGAAAACACCATCAACAATGGTCACTTCTTAAATTTCACACATTGGTGGAATGTTGATGCTACTGCTTTCATCACATGAATCCATGGGCATCCTAGGAGGATATTATATGGTAAGTCATGGTCCAGTACCTAACAAGTGGTTTCCATGAGAGCTGGCCCTACTTGAATAGGGAGTTTGATCATGCCTTGGGACTCTCTTTCTTGATCATCATATGCTCTTATTGTGATACCTTTCCCTTTATCAGTGGAATCCTCTAATATTTTTAGTTGCTTGATGAGGCTGAGGGAATATATATTTAAGCCTGTACCTCCATCCACCAAGACCCTTTTTATTTTTCTCTTATGTACTATGGCTTCCAAGTGAAGTGCACAGTTGTGAGATGGTTGGGTGGGGAAATACTGGTCAGAGAATGTAAGAAGATTAGGCATAATGATATTTATGACCATAGCTTGGAATTACTTTGCATCAAGATTTGTGGGGATAGTGGATGAGGCCAATGCTTCTTCAAGAATTTTCCTATGGGCAGATGAGATTTTTAGCAACTCCATGATGGAGATTTGCGCTAGTGTTCTCTTGAGTTGATCTAGGACATTATAGCCATTAGGAATAGATCTAAATGCAGGGACTTTGCTTGGCTGGGATGATCCTGCGATGGTCACTTTTCTGCCTCTTTTGGTGACTCCACAATCCACATGGGCACCTTTGATGGTGATGACTATGCAGTTTTCATCTAGGGAGGCGACAACTGTTTCATATATAAGATTTACGTTTGAGTGGGTGCCTTTCCCTTTATCATTTTTATTCCCTTTGTTGCTATGATTCGGCATCAAATTTGTATATATCTTAAGATCTTGATTTCTTGTAGGTTGTTCTATGTTTATGATTTTTTATCGATGAGATCTTGAACTATGTTTTTCAATCTCATGCAACTGTTTGTGTTATGGCCTTTGATTTTATGGAACTTGCAAAGTTGATTCTCATTGTACCAAGGAGGTTTCACATTTGGTTCTTGGTAATTCTCAAAGGTAGGAGCTTTGATGAATTTTTCATCTATCAACTTTTTCATTATGTCCTCAAGTGGTTCCCCCAAAGTGGTGTATTTTCGCTTGGGATAACTCTTGCATTGGGGTGGTCCTCTTTGGTCATTGTGATTATTGATTGTTGGGTTGTTTTGTTGGTGTGTCATGTGATGATTGTTGTGGTGTTGGATTTGGATTTGTGGTGTGGGTGTATGTTGGTGAGGGGCACTAATGACCACCGTAGCATTGACGACACCATCATTAGTAATGTTTTTGTTCCTTTCCCACATACGAGGTTTATCATTGTAATTGGATGGTGGGTAGTTGTTTTGTTGTTTGAGGTATGATGTTGATTCCATGGGTTGAGTCATAAGGGATCTTTCGATGCTGAGCACCTTGGGGATCAACTAATCATATGTGGTGATGCCCTAAACCTTGAGATGAAATGCCAAGCGGCCTTCAAGGTTGGCTATGATGGTGCAAACTTGTTGTTCTTTTGGCATGATCCACTTTCTCCAATTGGCCTTGGAGGATCACCATCATTGTAGGAATGAGGTGAATGATTCACCCTTTCCTTGTTTCAGAGACAAGAGTTCTTCTACACTAACATCCATTCCAATGTTGCATGCATAGTTCTTAATGAATGCGTCCATAATTTCTTGAAATGTTCTAATGCCTGAAGGTAAGCAAGAGAACCATTCCATAACATGTCTTTCCTAACTCCTAGGAAATAGTTGCATCAAATAAGTATCATTGTATACGACTTCCATGCAATGTACCTGGAATTCCCTAATGTGATCTTCAAGGTTTCCCATCTCAGGATATTTTTCAAATTTGGGGATCTCAAATCCCTTAGGGAACGGTTTCATTACTAGGCTCCTATCAAATGGATAGGGACACAAGTTGCTTGGTGTCTTCATTGTTTTCCTTGATTGAAGGTCAAGCACCTATTGCGAGAACAACCCGATTTGTGTCATCACATCATTTTGCAGATCAAGGGGTGGGATGAATGTGGTTTTGGGTGTTTCAATCATGGGTTGGATGGGTGGGTTGGTCAGTGTGTTGTTCGATGGTATTTGTATGTTCTACTAAGCTAGGTAGGCTTCCACCTACTTTTTTATGAACAACACCTGTTGTTGATCTTGTTGTTGCTGTGCTAAGATTTGTGCTTGTTGTTGTGCTTGTTTTTGTTCCAACAATGCTTTTTGTTGGGCTACCAATTGGGCTGCTTCTTGCTGCTCTTAATATTGCTTTATTGCTTGCTGATATGCTTACAATTGTGTTGCTTGTTCCTATCGTGCTTGATATATGGCATTTTATTGAGCTTGAGCTTGTGCTATTTGTGCATGGGATTTTGCTTGTGTTGCTTATTGTTGTTATAGAGCTTGTGCTTGAGTAGTCTTTTGTGCTTGCAATGCTTGCGCATCTTGAGCGATTTGTTGTCATTGTTGTAATAATGCTTGGGCTTGTTGTGCTTGTAATGTGGCTTGTGCTACTTGAGCGACTTGTGTAGCTTGAGCAATTTGTTGTGTGGTTAGTTGTGCGGATTTTTTTTTACTTGTTGGAATCCTCTTTGAAAAGTAGCTTGCAATGCCATGTTGTATTGGCTTGATTTGGTGGAAGTTGGTGGTGATGGGGGTGATGGTGGATTTGGAATGGTGTTTATGAAGGTGGTGTTGATGTTTTGAGTGATGGATGGTGATGTTGATGTGGTTGGTCCTTGAGAGACCATGATTTGCAATGTTAAGGGGGTGTTTGATGATGTTACAATTGCTTGTGCATTTGTTGTCTGTTGTTGCAATATGAATGACAAATTTTGATCATTTGGCATAATTATTTGATTGAGGGGTGAAAGTTCTTGTGAAAATGTTGTGGTGTCAAAGATGTCCCCTAGTCCAAACATGTATCCTTCCTCTTGCGATTTTGTGAGGAGAGGATTTTGAGGCATTGCATGAAAAAATGATGATGATGGATCATGATGGAAGGTGAGAGGAACATTCTTATGTAATGGGTTTTTTGGGTATGTTTTGTTCCAAGGTGGTATTTGCATCCAAGTTTTGATTATTAACAAGGGAGTGTGCTTGAATAGCATTGAGAAATGCATTTCCCTTATTAACATTGGGTTGGGTTGGAGCAAAAGATGTCATGATTTGCAGAATGTTTTGTGTGATGTTTTGGGATGGGGGTGTAGATGAGATGGGAATGGTGGATGAGATGGGAGTAAAAGATGTCTCCACTATGGTACTCACGTCAAAATCTGAAGGTAGTTTGGCCCCTTGTTTTACTAGTTCAAGCATGTATAATAAAGGGTTAAGCCTCATCATGATGTTGATGATTTTATGGTTGTCCAGACTTTGGAGAATTTTAGTTATTTCTTTGTGAGACATCCCAAAGGTAAGGTCCTCTCCTTGGGTTTCCTCTTGTAGATTTTGGGATGATGAGATGGTCAAAGGATTGCTTGATTTGGTGGGATTCATTTCAACATTTGTTTGGCTAAGATTGCTTGAAGCAGGTGTTTCTTTGTTGGCTTCCATGCTCTTCTTGTATTGAAGTCTAGTTTGAACCATAAAATGAGGATCAATTTTAAAGAATAGGAGAGATGAATCTCTTGATTCTTTGGATTGATCCTTATTTTATGTCCAAATTAGAAAAAATTTAGGATATCTTAAGGATCAAGAGATGATATGGTGATGATGTAAGGGATGGATGATGTGGATGTTATGGTCTTTTGATCAATCTTGATGGGAGATTCTAGGATTTTGAAACTTTCGAATACGTTTCAAATATTTGTTTGGGATTTGTCCTTGATTTTGATTTTGATTGCTTTTGATTTTGAACAAAAATACCCTAAGATGTTGGATGGTGATCTAAGGGATAGCTTTTTTCAAAGGATGATGATTTGAATATGTGTAGGGAGAAGGATGCATCTACCCAGACCTATTCAAACAAGATGATAGTTTCACTAAGCATATGAAGAAGGATTCATCCACATATACTAAGCTAAACAAGATGATTTTGATAACTTTGACTAAGCATATGCAAAAGGATGCATCTACACATACCTAGCCTAAGATGATTTTGATAATGTTTTCAAGGATTTAGTCTCAAATATTTTTGATGATTTTGATTTTTCCAAAAAGCCTAGCATCAAGGATGATTTGAAATTTTTCCAAAAGGTGATGGTGAGATGCTTTTTGTTTTGAAGTTTGAAGGATGGATGATTTTTTTTTTATTTGCTTTGATCCTAAGATGAACCTATAAAAGACACTTTGTTTTCCTAGACCTAGGTATTGAAGAGCATACAATACTTCTATAGACCTTTGTAACCAAGAAATGATTTCATTTGAACATACATTTTCAAATTTTGAACCAATGATTTTTTGCTTTGGGATTTGGACCTTTTGAGAATCGTGAGTCTTCAACACACATGAAAGTTCATTTTGTTTAGCTTTGCTTAATGGATTTATTTTACCAAAACACTTTCTTTGATTAAGTTTTCAAACTAAGATGTCTAATGTCTTAATTTCTTCAAACCCCACAAGATATGTTACGTGGAAATTTGATGAACTTAAGGCAAGGGTTTTCCTATTGTTTACTTAAGTAGACAAATCAAGATGTAATCCAATGTTTAGAAACCTCTAAGGACGTGAATCCCAAGGGCAAGCAATAACATATAGATTTAGTCAATTGTATTTGTTTCCAAAAGGGTTTGAAATTTGGATGATGATGTTAAGTGTTTGCTTTCAAGATGTTTTTGATTCAAGCAATGCATTTTGTAACCCAAGAATAAGTACAATCCTATAGATGTGTAAGACAATATTTGTTGGATTCCCACTTGGACAAGTCTAGCTATGCTTATTTAGTGAATGGTTAGATGCTTGACCCCACTGGCTCCCCTCCATGACACTCACTTATACGAGGCAGCCAAGCATCAACACCCATGAAACTCCCATGGCATGCTTTCCATTTCTACTAAAAGACTGTAAAAGTGTGGGGTGGCTTCAGAACAACCATTCTTGCACCAACAAATAGATTAAAGGATTTTGGAAAATTCTAGCACATGGGTTTTAATAAGGACTTTCCCTTCATGGAGATTGACCCATATGACAAGAGTCCCCTTTTAGATCCATCTTGTCAGAATCAACTGCGTGATATTGGCATTTACTCCAATACCCACATTTATATACCGGTTGGAAATAGTCTTGGTTTTAGAGTGTTACTGATTGATTCGTTCCCTTGGGTGAGTAATTTTTCCCCAAGGAAGGCCCTCTAGGATAAAAAATAAAAAATGAATAAGGAACAATATTCATAACTCGATCAATCCTTGTTGGCAACAAAGAGAGAGAATATATGCAACAATGCCCCTACTCACACTTGCACAAGATGTTCAATTTTAAACACAAATCAAAGTGTGGAGGTGATTGCTTTATCTCAACCTAAAATCATGAAAAAGGCCTTTTGATTCTCAAGATCACTATAAAGCATGAGAGAAGCGCATACGTCCTTTTTCAATGAGGTTAGTTCAAGTAAGCCTTCACAAAACAAAGTTGCACTTGTTCTTTTTAAATCCAAAAAGAAAAATGTGAGTTCTTTCTAAGCACCAAAAGACCAAAGATAGACACTTTGTTCAATTCTTATCCAAAGAAACAAACTCTAGTATGTTGTGGTCCTAATGTTCATTTTAGCCTTCTGCAAGAAATGGTAAGATTCTTTTTAAACCCAAATGAAATTAGTGTCCTAAAGAAGAAGTGATAAAAATTTCTTAACAAAGTGTTAAGAAAACACTAAATTGTTTAAAAACACTTTGATTTGATGAAACATCCTCCTCATGCTTCTTCTTTCTTCGATTTCTATTTCCAACCTACAAGGGAAAAAACCAGTTAGATTCTAGAAAATACAGAGATCAAAAAGGAAGAAAATAGAAAATAAATTAATCATTAATCAAAAAGCATGTGCTAAAATTAAATTTCCCCTTTTTACTCCCTTCTAGCATCACAACTCATAACTGTGTCGCGGTTTGATTTCAAAGTGGTGCTCTCACAGTGCCGCTTTCTAGTCAGTACCACTCTGTGTTGGGATAGAGAGCTCAACTGCATTGCACTTTTCGCCCAACGTCGTAGTTTTCTTCTAGCATCGTAGTTTGATATTTTTCAAAATTTCTGTGAATCAATGAGTCTAGTGGCAGAGTTAGAAATTCAAATTTTCTTGGCGAGATGAATCTAGCATCGCACTTTGAGTCTCTCATAGAGCTATATAGTGATCCTGAAGAGACAGCGGTGCCAAAATAGCGACGCTAAGCTCCTAGTGTTATAATTTTATGTGTATGAGCAAAAAATGCAGAAATTTTGGGAAAAAGTGATAGAGAATAATATCCAACCCTCCTAGCACCAAATGTACGAACGCCAATCCTAGTACCTGCAAAACAATAAGAATAAACAAGTTAAATAAGAGATTGCAAGCTAAAACAAGGATTCCCCATGAAATCCATATACAAAACTCAAACTAGGAAAATGAACAATGAAAAACACAATGAAACAAAGAAATGTAGATTCAATCCTAATTAGAATAGCAAAGACATGATCCCATGGGGGAATTGGTGTCAATTTGATGTGAAAATTGGCCCTTTCCCAATCCCTAAGATGCAAGCTTGATGTGTTGAAGATAGTTGATCCACTTTGTTGATGAAGGATGAGAGCTCCAAGCCAAAAATCTGTAAAAAACCTAACTAAGAACTCAATGATAATGGATGAAATTTGAGAGATATTTGAGCATGGTAACTTTGCATAATTTGTAGATGATCAAATGAGGATATGAGCTCTTTATTTATAGAATGTCAAGATGGATGAATGTCTAAATTTGAGCAATGTGGGACTAACATTCATCTAATGGCATGATGCCACTTGTCAATCTATGAATGGATGAAGGATGTGCAAGATTTGGGGATTGTGCCAATAAATGCATATTTTTGAACTTAAAATTTGTTGAAATGACTTGTAAGAGGGAAGGGAAAATGCAATAAATGCCACTTGGCTCAAGGCAAAGGACATGTAAGATGGAGTTATTGCCTTGTTGGATGTACATGTTGACTTGGAATTTTTGAATTCAAATTGAGAGAATATTCCAAAAGATGCCTTGTGAGGAAAATAGAGATTTAATAAATGAATTAAATCTATTTTCATGTGCAACTTGCAAAATCTAGAGGATGGGACATGAGATGAGATTAAATTAATTAAAGGATTAATTAATTTAATGAGAGGTTAGATGATGTGACTTATTTGACTCAAATTTATGGATTTATTTAAATCAAATAAGAGAGGAATATGATAAGAGATTAATTAAATAATGATTTTGATTTATTTAATTAAAAGAGATGGTGTTAGATTAAATCAAATAAGGTTTTAATTTATTTAATTTAATGGATAGAGTTTAGAGATTTAATTAAATTAATTATTTAATTAAATAGGGATAATTAGATCAAATGAATTGATTTAATTAACAAGAGAGAGTGACTTAATTAGACAAAATGATTTATTTAATTAAGGGATGAAAGTTGATGAATTTAATCATATAAGGAGATTTGATTAAATGGTTAGACCGAGGGATGATTCAGGAAGAAACAATGTTAGTAGTCAGGATCAGATGCACAATGTCAATTCTAGCATGTATTGGGAGGGATTGAGCTTCATCATGGTATTGACAATTCTATGTCCCTGTATTCTGAACCATTTCAATGATTTCATCTTGTGTCATCCCTAGCATGTTGTTGGTGACATCCTCTACTTGGGAACCTTCCTCTTGATGGTCTTGTGGAAGTGGAGGAAGACTGAGAGTGGGATTGCTAGACCCACCAAGATTCATTTTGGGAGCAGTTTGACTCAACTCACTTGGTTTGTCTTTTTTTTTTCCATATCCTTCTTGTGTTGAGATCTAGTTTGAACCATAAAATAGGGGTCAATTTTCAAGAATGTAAGAGATGAACATTTAATTCTTTAGATTGATCTAATATTTAGGAACAAAAAGAAAGTTTAAGAGGGTGAGAATCAAAAGGATGATGATGGGGATAATGTGTGAAAGGTGGATGATATGGATGATTGAACTCTTAGAAGATCTTGAGGGTATGCTAGACTTTTGGGAATTTTTTTTGATTTCTTGGATTTTGTTTTATTTGATTTGATTCTTGGATTTTTATTTTTACATTTATTAGATTATTTTGATTTTGGAATTGGATAATGAACAAATAGATCCCAAGATGTTGGATGCTATCTATGGGATATACTTGCTCACAATATGATAGTTTGACTAAGTGTAGGGAGAAGGATGCATCTACCCACACCTAACCAAACAAAGTTGATTTGATGATAATTCAACTAAGAATATGGATAAGGATGCATCTACACATACCTAGTTGAACAAGATGATTTGATGTTTGTTTCAAGGATCTTGATTCATGGATTTACCAAAAAAAATAGCATAAAGGATGGTTTCAAGAGTTTTTAGTGAGATGATTTCGGTTTGATGTTTGAAGGATGGATGAAGGTTGACTTTTATCCTATGTGTACCTAAAAAGACTCTTGTTTACACGACCTTGGGTTTGAATAACACACTTTACTCTAAACAAGATGTTCAAACCTTTGAAAAAGTGTTGGATTTTGACAATAATAAAATGAGTACAAATTGGGATTATTTCTTGAAGCTCTTCTATGGAAGTTGAAGACCAATCTCTCTCTAAACTCATAGAGTGTTGAGAGATGCTTTTGATGAGCTTTTGGACTAAGAGCTTTGAACTTGGGTTTCTAGATTTTGATCTTTTTTGAAATCATTTGATGAGACACATTTGTGAGATTCAATTGCTCTTATCTTTTCTTAGTGACTTCTTTTTACCAAAAACACTTCTTGATTAGGCTTTTGAAACTAGATGTCCAATGTCTTGACTTATTCTCATCCCACAAAGTGTATCATGTGAAAATCAAGGAAATCAAGGAAAAAGTTACCTAATGTTGACTTTAGTAGGAGAAAATTGAGATGAAATCCAAATGCCTAGAAACCTCTAAGACTATGAATCCCAAGGACAAGCAATAGCATGTTAATTTGTTCAAAGATATTTGCTTCTCCTAAAAGGTTTGAGATTTGATTCCCATGTTAAAAATTTTCTTTTCCAATGTTTTCAATCAAGAAAAGTGTTTTTATTTTAATAACATGCACAACCCTATGGATATTTGAGACAATATTTGTTGAGTACCCACTTGGACAAGTACAACTATGCCTACTTTTAGTGAATGGTTAGATTCTTGACCACATAGGCTCCCCATTATAGTGCACTCGCTTCTCAAGTTAGCCAAAAATCAGTACCCATGAATCTCCCATGGCATACTTTCCATTTCTACTAAAAGTCATAAAATTTTGGGGTGGCTTCAGAATGATTGTTCTTGCACCAACAAATAGATTAAATTTTTTTCCTTTTAAACAATTGGTTTTAATGTGGGCATTCCATTAATGGGGGGTCATCCATATGGGGTTTTAATGTGGAAGCTACTTGGCTTTAGCGTGTTCCTGGTTGGGTCCTTCCCTTGGGTGATTGATTTTGCCACAAGGAAAACCCTCTAAGATAACACAAAAGTGAGAAAACAAATCCATAGTTCGATCAATATTTGTTGAGAAACAAAGAGAGAACACATGCAATATGTTTCACTCACACTCACAATATTTTTCAATTTTTAATCCCAAATGAAATGTGGAGGCAATCACTTACACAACTTAATATCGCCAAAAGCCTTTTGATTCTCAAGATCGTCGTGAGGCGCGAGAGAATCACATCTTTTGATGATATTATTTTAGGTAAGTGATTACAAAAAAAAAGATACACATGTTCATTAAATCCTCAAAGAAATGATTTGATTCTTTTTAAAACACAAAAATGAAAGATGGAAGTTTCTTTGTTCAATTGTTAACTTTAAACAAAATCTAGTAAGTTTGCCTAAAGTTATTTTTTAAGACCTTTGTAGCAAGAATGAAATATTTTGTAGCATTATTTTTAGAATCCAAAAATATGTGAGTTGGCCTAAAATAGAAAACAAAAGCATAAAATGGAATCTCTAAGCATTTAAAAATGCTTTCTTAGTTGACTTCAAATTTAATACTCAATTTCTCTTTAACTCTAAGATTCTTCAAAGATCATTTCTTATGCTTCAATGTTGCAATTCCTTTGAGCAAACAAAAATCCCTACAAGATAAAAATACAAATCATGTGAAGACCAAGTTATTAAATTAAATTTGTTTTAACCATTATCTTCAAATAATATAATGATTTTAAATGAAAAGACTAATGATTTTGAAAAAAAGCATTAACAAGAATCCTAATTTTCTTAGACATAAAGAAAACATTAGTCAAAACTAGATTTTTCATAAAAAGCTTATTTAAAGATATAAATCATCAATTTAAAAAAAAAAAAATTTAGACCCCGTCCATATAATCTTATCTCTATTTGATAAAACCAACTATCAAATTTAATCATTAAAGTTGCCAACAATAATTATAGTAAGGAAACTTGACATATAAGTTGTTGCAACATATTTAAATCATGTGAAATGCTTTAATTTAAATAGCTATCCCATAGACTTCAGAACTCTAAGCTTGCCAACCATACGTGCATTCAATGGTTTCATTGACTTAAAAAATTTCCCAAATCATTACAGCACTAACAAAACATTGCAACATCCATTTCAAGGAAAATCAATCAAATTTTAACTCAGCCGAGACTTCATTACCAAATTTAGAATAACCATTCATGGATAAAATTTAGGACTTTCTACAAAGGGAAGAGAAATCTATCTAGATGTTAATAGAGTAGGTCAGCATTTGGTAGCATTGAATGAGCTAAAGATATTATCTTTGAACACTGGTATTCTTTTGATGATAAATAAGTTGTAGAATGTGTACACTACTATTAGATAGAATGTGTGCAAGAAATGTCTTGACCTTTTGTAGGATATGTGCAGAATGAATTTTGTTGAGAAGGCTTTAGACACTTTCAAGGCTGTGGAATGTATTGATTGCAAGCATTAATTTTTTGAAAAGGCGTAAGAAACTTGCAAGAAAATTCTAGTAGTAGGTGTATGAAGGAGACAACAAATAAAGGTTTTCTTTTTAACTTTCAAGCAAATTCATTTGTCTAGTATAAAGTTGCACCCCAATAACCATTAAAAGAAACTTTCAAACTGACATAGTTGGCAAGTGTAAAATTGTATTCTCCAGCTTGTGGAAAAATGCAAAAGAAACTCTCAAGCAAATACTATTGGTAGGTATAAAAAAATTAAAGCCAGTGAGCAGTATATACATCAGGTTAATTTTGTTTTGCTGATAGACGCACCCCAATAGATGACATTAATCTACACTTAATACAGATGGCATAACGCTTTAATCTGCACTTAACGATAGATGATTTAATGTCATTTTATTTATTATCTATATGACATAACAAATAAATAATAGATTTAGACTATTCAGATGAAGTGGAAATTAATGCATTTGATAATATAGTAATCTATTATTGCATTAAACCATAAAACCATAAAAAACCATATAAAAAATACTCATTAAACACTTAGGTTGTTCCTTTATATAGATCATTCAATTCCTTCTCCCATGGTTGTGATAAATAAACAAAGTTAGCATTTTTTCTATATCAAACATGCCCAAAAAGATAACAAGTTTGTCATTTCTAAATCAAAACTTACTCATCAAATAAAAGTACTGAGAGCAACATGTTAGTGTTGACAATAAAAAAAAAACGTAAACCAGTTTTAAGATAAAAGCAATATATATCATGAGATCATAGCTATTTGATAGAAATTCTAGGTGCTCCTTTGTGTAAGAAAATAACATTGTCAAAATACAACTGTAACAAATATAAAAAAATTAAGCAAATGAAGCCAAAATATTAGCATACTTCCCTCCTTCTAGTTCCATATGTGAGCACCTAATCTACAACATAACTTCAAACTCAACACATATTGTTATGGGTTAGTTTAAAAAAAAGCAAAATAAATACTCCTATGAAATATTGAACCATTCTAAACAATTTGAACAAAAGAATGATATATCAAAAAGATTAATTGAAAGAAAATGGAGCATATTCAAACCTATTCCATTGTGGATTGGTTCCACTTTGATATGAAAAGTGGCCCTTTCCAAACCCTTTGATAAGCCAAATGATGAAGATGCTATGATTTCAAGTAAAAATAATGGACTTATGCATAAGAGTGTGGATCCCAAATGAGAAGAAAAAGCCTCTTATTTATAGATGAGATTGAGAGAAAAAGAGGAAAAATGGATGAATGTGGGACTATTCTTGAGCCAATGAAAATATGTCACTTGTCAAGATGTGAGAGGATGAAGGTTGAGCACATTTTGATGAATGTGCGAATAAATGATAGTAGGTGGATTTTCAAATTTGAAAGTTGGCTTGTTGGAGGGAGAAAAGAGGGTCTTAAATGCCAAGTGGGATACATGTAAGAGAGGAGTTAAATGCTTTGTTGGAAGGAAAAATCCTATTTGGAGGGATTTTCAAATTTTGAAGAATATTCTCTTAAAGATTCCATGTTGAGAGAAAATACAGATTTAATAAATCAATTAAATGTATTTTCATGTGCAAGTGGCAAAATCTAAAGGAATTGGATGAATAGATTAGCATTAATCATGATTTGATTAGTTTTAATGGAGGTTAGTTGATTTTGACTTTTGACTTATATTTTAGGATTAAAATAAATCAAAATGAGAAGAAAATGATTTTAGATTTAATTAAATAAAGATTTGATTTATTTAATCAAAGAGGTGTTGCAAGATGTGACCCTTGGTCTCCTCTTCCTATGGTAGGCATATTCTATTGCAGCGCTTGGGGTTTGTGACATGGTTCAACCACCTTCTATGGATCTTGATCTTGTATAAATCCAGCGGTTGTATCAGGCATTAACAGGTCAATCTTTTAGTGCAACGGAAGCCATCTTTGCAACAATTGGTATCAAAGCCAAGGTCACAAGTTCGAACCCCATGCTTGTGTTGGGGAAGGATTGTTGCAAGATGTTACCCTTGGTCTCCTCTTCCTATGGTAGGTGTAGTCGAGTGCAGTGCTTGGGCTTCGTGACATGGTTTAACTGCCTCCTATGGATCTTGATCTTGTATAAATCCAGTGGTTGTATTGGGAATTAATAGGTCAATATTTTGGTGCAATGACAATGGTATTTGCAACAAGAGGATGATGTTAGTGTTAAATAAAATAAAGATGAATTTATTTAATTTAAATGGACGACCTTACAGATTAATTAAATAATGTGAATTATTTAATTGAAAGAGGGATGTTAGGATTTGATTAAATAAAATTGATTTATTTAATCAGAGATGTATGTGAGGATTAAATTAAATAAAGTTGAAAAAGAGGAATTTAATCAAATAAATTTATTTATTTGATTAATAGAAGAATTTGATGTTAATTAGTTAGATTTAGATGCATGATGTCAATTTTGCATGTCTAATTAAAGTAATCAAAATATTGAATACAATGTGCTCTTTGTTAGAGGGCTCACTGCCCAAAAGGAAATAATGGTGTATTTCCAAAGGCTTGCTACTAGATTACAAAAAAGAAGAAATTGGATTGTTACAATGAGAAATCCATATCAAATCAACAAAAAAATCCACCACAATAGATCACTAGTACATCCACAACCTTTCTAAGCATCGTAGAGACCTTATGCTCACTTTTTTTAGTAGACTAACACACTAAAGCTCACACTTCACTTCAAAAATTGATACTTCACATGACATATCATATCACACACACTTTACACTCAATCCTTCATCAACACAACACTTATTTATACCTTATCCAACCCTGAAAACATTCTCCAAGATATGCTATACACCTCAACCATGCAAATTCAAATTAGGTCGGTACTAAGCATTATCATGGTGGAAGAAAATGAAAGTGGACCATACCACACCTTAACTCATACCTAAATCATACATATACACCATGCCATGCTTCCAAAATCACTGAAGCATTCCCACAATTAGTGTAAACACCCAATGTTAATCAAACCTACATTAACACCATTGAACATTTAAGTACACACTTACTTTGATCCAAAGACAACTCATAAATAGCATACATCACTGGAACACAATCTAGAATATTCTAAAAAAACTTTGAAATCCAAAAAATTCCTTCACAACAACTTCCACTTGAAGAAAAAACTCATCTCGTGCAACCGGTTAACCTTCCACACACTACAACACCTAGATCCAATCTTGTAGAGCACCAAACACATAAAAAATACATACTGGAGATACATATGATCAATATAAGCATGCCATTAGATCCATAATATTAGAACCCATACTACAGAGAAATACAGATAAAAACCATTTCTCTTAAACACCAATAGGATACATTGTTCACAAAATAGTGAACACAACTTTTTCTACATAATAATGTAGAACCTGAAACTCTGGATATAACACCTATGAACACCTTAAATCAACATATCCAAACCGCACAAGTAGATCTTCAACCATGAAGAAATATCAAGAAAAACTATAACACTACTCTAACACAAAACACTTCTCCAACACACAGTTTTCTCTTTTCTACAAATTTTCTCAAAAGTACTTGGAAACCAAGCATCAAAAACACATTCTCATTATCTAGAATACCTTCTCATCATAACTAAACTATTACAATATAGCAACTCAACCACACACATACTTATAAAAGCAATACTATAGGTTGACACCAGTGATACTACTAATGATAACATAATGCAATTAATCAAAGCATCAACAAGATTGATATCGATGCAACAGAAACATATACATGCTAACATCAATGACAAAATAAACCACACATAATTGCAACAATCTCCCCCTTTTTCATTGATTGCAACACATTATGTGAAAAATCATGAACAATAAACATAATAGCTCTGATAAAAAATACATTGCTTCATACCACCAACTTGTTTTCTTTCTCCCCCTTACATCATACTCTCTCTTTCACATAGATCTCTCTTTTTGACATGGATCTCTCCCCCTTTTACATCAATGGAAAAGGGAAAAAAACATATATCTCTCCCACTTTTACATACATACATACATACTCTCTCTCTCCCAAAGGTAATAACTATAAGGGAGAACAACTGCTCTGTAGCTACCCTTTTTTAACTTCACTCTATTTTCTTCACACCTTTTCTACAAATTCCACCTTAGGATTACACACCATATTGCATCAACCAACAAGTAATATACATTTCATGCAATGAAAACACATACATCTTCTAACTACAACAATACCACTACCTACTCCCCCTAAGAGATATCCAACAACATTAGTCCAAAAGAAGGAATGAATCTTGAAATCCACTAGAATGATGCATGCTCATATGCATTTAGTTCAGAGGAAGGGAAAAAAACCTATAACTTTTCTCAGAGATACTCAAAAATATCCTTAGGAATATCCTTTGTGAAAATATCTACAACTTGATCCTTAGTAGGCACATAATCCAACATCTCCTCATTCTCTGTAACCTTCTATCTCAAAAAGTGATATTGGATTGAAATATGTTTTATCCTTTAATGCATTACTAGATTCTTTGAAATTTTTATAGAGCTTGTATTATCACATAAAATAGAAATAGATTCATCATATTCCACTCTAATATCCTTCAAAGTTTACTTCATCCAATACCTGTATGCAACATGATGCTGCAACAATGTATTCTTCCTCTATAATATAAATGGCACTGAATCCTGCTTCTTACTTAGCCAAGATACCAACCTATTTCAAATAAAGAATGCACCACCACTTGTTCTTTTATACCATCCACATAACCTACCCAATCTACATATGTATAAGCACTCAAAGAGAAATTAGTGTCCTTTGGATACTACAAGCCATGTTCTAGAGTGTCCTTCAAGTATCTAGATATTCTCTTTACTACTACAATATGTGACTCTTTGGGACCTTCTTGAAATCTAGCCATAATAAACTACATGCATGATATTTTGCCTAGTAGCAATTAAATATAGTAGGCCTTCAATCATTGATCTATACTTGCTTTGATCAACAATAGGAGATTCATCATTCTTGCTCATTTTGCAACCAATAACCATAGAATTACATAGGAATAGGCATCTCCAAGGAAGAAATTCATCTCCCCAAACATAGGCATCTCAAACTCTTTCTACATATATTCTACAAATTTCTTCCACATTGCTTCATTACCTCCCTAATTATGTCATCAACATACACAACCACAATCAAGATTTGATCTTTCTCTACCTTAAAGTAAATATTACTTTCTACAGTACCTTTATTGAATACTTCTACAACAAGTACCTATTCAATCTTGCATAGAAAGCTTTGGGAGATCGCATCAATCCATGTAATGCCTTCTATAATCTATAGGCTACATCTAGTTTGTTTAATAACTAAAATCATTTTGATTGTTCAACGTATACCTCTTCTTCCAACTCACCATTTGAAAATGCAAAATTCACATCCATCTGATAAAATTTAAATTTTTTGTGTGTTGCAAAATCTAAAAACATCCTAATATCTTCCATATTTTCCACCATAGAATGAGTGTCCTCAGAATCTATTACTTTTGTTGGTGTAGGTTTTTTATTTTTCCTAGTGGGTTAATTTATTTTCCCTTAATCCTAGGTTTTTCCTACACTTAATTAAGCTTGCTTAGGATAATAAAGTGAGTTTATTATCTAATAACTAGGAGATAAGTGATGAGGTATTCCCTTCCTTAAAGGGTGGAACCACTTTCCACCTTTCATGGGCATCTCCATTTTTTGTGGTTGATTCCTATTGGTTGGATTTACCACCTACCTCCTTTCCTCATTTCTATATAAACTCACTACCTAGCTTGTACTTCCATTCATTCTTACAATACTCTTGCATCCATTCATGAATATTGGCATTGTATCTTTTCAGATTTGAAGCTCTTAATGCAATTTTGTCATATTGACATTGCATAATCTCTCAAAATCCTAGTGTACATTCTTTATGCTTTTCCAGTTTATGTACCTTTGATTTTCTCTTATAAAGTTCTTGGGTTATTCAATCTATTTTAGATTTATAACATGCTATTAGAGCTTTTGTTTTGTGAAATCTAAGTTCTTAGATTCTTGATTGTGAGATTGAGTTTCTTGTTAAAATCTTGTAAATTCCCATATGCAATTCTCGTGTTCTTGAACAATCTAGAGAATCATAAAGGATTTGCAAAGATTTAATTACTTGTTTATTTATCATATGTGTTTTGTGATATCCGGGTGATTGTAGCATTTCTAGTTATACTTGTAGCTTTTTTGACTATTCCAACATGTCTAGAAGGCTTGAGAAAGTCAAATTTGGCTTTTATTTCATCCAAATTGGAGATCATTTTGCATAGTTGCAAGTGGGGATTTGAAGAAATTCATTTTTCTTTAGAGCCATTTTTTGTTTTTCTTCAAAAATTTCAGCTTCCACTCATTTTTGAGAAAAAATGATTTTTGGGTTTTGTCTCAAAAATGGTTTTTGGGTTTTGTAGCCAGGGTCAAAATCTCAACTGGGTATCTTTTAGATTTTTCATATCTTGCACAAATCTAAAGAAATTTACTGTACAAAAATTTCCACGCATCATTTTTCTCTTGGCTAAAGGTTAAAAAAATTCATTTTTTCATCTTTTGCTTGTTGGATCATAAAATGATTTTTGGGTTTTGTTCTTAGCTTAAAAATATTTTTCGGTTTTGTTATTTCCTACAAACAATGAGTAGATTTTTTAGAAATAAAATCAGAAATAAAACTTTTTTAATAGAAAAATTGTTTCCTATATGCTAAATTCAACCATTTTAAAAAAAATTCATATCTTTTGCTTCAGGCGTTGGATTTCAGAAAATAAGACATCATTGGAAAGCTGGAGATGATCACTTTCCATCCACAAAAGGTATTGAGAAGATCTTTTTCCATTTTGTACCAGATATTTCAAATTGAAGCTGCCTTGTTGCCAATTTCTTCAATAGGCCATAACTTTCACCCTAGTGCTCTAATTTTTGGAAATGAATAGGCGTTGGAAAGATCTTGAAGAGCACTACACAAGAATAAAGCTAATTTTTCCATATTTTTTCTTAGGTTCATTTTGTATCAAAATTTGTAGTTTTGGCTATTTTGAGCCTATTGAGCATTGTATCTTGGAAAAGGCTTTGTAAACACACTAAATTATAAAGTGCCAACCTTATAATATTTTTGGGGGGTGATCCTTGATACTAGTGAAAAGGGTGGGGTGTTCTTTACATTACTATGTTCACTTTATTTTCACATTTTCTTTTGCATTTCTTCATCATGGCTTTTTACAACAGTTCCTATTCTAACTACATACAACTATTTTGACTAGAAAAAACAAATGGAAATTCACATAAGAAGACTTGGTTTTCATAGAGTAGTAATGAGACTTGAAACTAAACCAAATGAAGATGAAAAAAATTCTTAGTGGTTTAACAAATGTGATAGAGCCTATGGAGAATTATGTGTGTTTGTATCTCCTGATTTACTCTTTCATGTTGAATCTTTGAATACTCCGAATGAAGTATGGAAAAAGATAGAATCTCTCTTTGGTGCATAAGATTCTATTAGGGGTCATATTTTGGAGAATGAGCTAATCAATTTAAATCTAGGCAATTTCAACACAATTAAGGATTTCTTCACCAAAATGAAATCACTAAGACTACAACTACAACAATGTGGAATTGATAAGAAAGATGAACAATTGATTCTAAGTATTCTCTCAAAGCTAAGTTTTGAATATTTAGTATTTTTTCTTCCTTCTATGCTACTAAGGGTGCACTTGAATCTCAATTCAAGATGCCATCATTGGATTATTTTGCTACTTCTCTCACACGGGAGTAGGACAAGCTAATTCATATGGGCACTCTTATGTCTTCTAAGTCTCATGCCTTGGCTGCAGCACAAATGAACAAATATGGCAATGTAGTAATAAGGACAATAAACAAAAGAATAGAAAAGAGAAGAAGAATCATAAATAGGATACTCCAAAATAAAGTAATGAGACCTCATCTTAAAAAGGTGACAAGCCTAAGAAAGAGAGGGTCAAATGTGCCTATTGTAAGAAACTCGATCATTATGAGCATAAATGTTTGAAGAAACAGGTTGATCATTTGACACACATTCTTGAGAAGAATAATCTCAGTGTTCCCAATTCCATCAAATAGAGTTCAAAAGAGGGTTCTCATAAGGCCAAAGAGAACAAAATTTGGAAAGGAAAGGTCAAGGCCCTTGTAGCAGTTGCTTCACCACCATCCACATGGGTTCTTGATTTGGGTGCTTCACACCACATGGCTTGAACTGAAGATTAAATTGAATCTATGGAGTCATGTTCTATGCCTTCCATTTTGATGGATGATGACACTCCATTTGAGGTGTGTGGGAAAGGGTCTATTGATATGGGGATGACACATTTCAGTATGTTCTTTGTGTGTCCTCATTATCAACTAATTTCCTATCTATCTATCAAATCACTCACACAGGCACAAGAAAGAGAGTTGAGTTTACTCCTGATTTAGTGTTGATTCATGAGATGTAGAATGATTTTGTAGTTATAGTTGGGAGAGAAAATCCACAACCTCAGCTTTATTTTTTCTCTCATTTTGTTCCTAATCCTCCTATGATAGTTCTACTCACTCATTCAGATGGTATGAGTAACTTGTGGCATCAATGATTTGGTCACTTGAGCTACCACTACCTGCAATAGCTTAGCAAATAGGACATGGTTATATGATTTCCTCTTGTTCACTTTTCTAAAGGTGTTTGTCATGGTTGCATTCTTGGCAAGCATCTTAAAGAGAAATTTCACAAAGGAAAAGCTTGGAGAGCCTCACATCTTTTGGAGTTGGTACATAGTGATTTGATAGAGCCATTTCCATGACCATCTTTCAGTAGATCCCAATATGTTTTGACATTCATTGATGATTTATCTAGGTACACTATTGTGTACTTTCTCAAATAGAAGTTTGAAGTCTTTGATTGATTCTTGGGGTATAAGGCTTTTGCGGAGAAACAAACTAGAAAATCTATCAAAGTTCTACATATAGATAATGGGGGGGAATATGTCAACCATAGGTTTGTATAGTATTTTGCTTCAGAGGGCATTGATTTGCAACATACCATCCCCTACAGTCCTCAATAGAATGGAGTTGTAGAATGAAAGAATTGGTCCTTGAAAGAGATGGATAATTGTGCATGTTATATCCAAAACTTTGTTCCCATAAAGTTGTTAAGGAGTAACTCCTTTTCAAGCTTGGATCAGTTGGAAACTATTAGTTAAGCACTTTTGAGTGTTTGGCTCTAATCCATGGGATCACATTCCAGTAGATAAATGCAAGGATATGGATTCTCAGAGAAATCCTTACATATTTGTTGGTTACCCAGATGATATCAAAGGCTGCAAGCTTCTTCATCCTACCACACATGAGTTGTTCATTAAGAAGAGTATTCAATTTGTGGAGAGTACTTCTAGTCCTTCTCTTGACACTTATCCTACCACCATTATCTTGGAGTCCTTATATCATGATGATAGTTCTTCAAAGGTTCATAATACTTGAAATCATAATGAGGAGTCTTGTTCCTCCACTTTAGATGATGATAGTGATCATGAGGATATACATAGTTCATCTTCGGAGGATGATGATTCTACTCTAGAGTCTCCTCCTTCTCTAGCCATAGGGCCTCTTTTGGATTGTTAGAATTTGTAGTCAGTAGGTGATTGGGTAGGGGATCCATCATATCACATGAGAACAAGATCATAGTTTTAGGATACTCCACATGCCTTCTTTGCTTCAGCTTCTGATCCACAAATATTTTTGGAAGCTTCTGGTGTCCTTGAGTGGGATGCAACCATGCAAGAAGAGTTTAGTTCCTTGGAGAGGAACCACACCTGGGATCTTGTCCCACTTCCTAAGGGAAGAAAAATTATTCGATGCAAGTGGGTCTATCAAAAAAATATGCAGTAGATGGGTCAATTGACAAGCATAAGGCTCACTTGGTTGCCAAAGGATTCTCCCAAGTTCCAAGGAATGACTACTTTGAGACTTTTGCACTAGTCACCAAAGTGAATTCCATATAACTTGTTCTTGCCATAACTGTAGCATATATATGGGATTTTCATCAAATGGATGTGAAGAGTGCTTTTCTTCATGGTGATCTTTAGGAGGAGATATATATGGAGCAACAACAGAGGCTTGTTCAGGATTCTTCACTTGTGTGTTGTCTTCAAAAGTATCTCTATGGCCTCAAATAGGACCCTTGGGATTGGTACACCAAGATGGACTCCTTCCTTCTGAAAGTGGGGTTCTCTACATCGATGACTTATCAATCACCGAGAGTCACTCATCCACCATTTGGGCAATGAAAACTGCCCTTCATGATCAGTTTTCAATGTCAAACTTGGGATTGTTGCACTACTTCATGGGGTTAAGATCACTCAGTCTTCCTTAGGTATCACTCTTGCATAGTCTAAGTATGCATTTGATATGCTCCAGATGTTTCACATGGCTGATTGTAAGCCTGCACCGATTCCATTTTTGTCAGGGGTCAAAATTGAGGCTAAGTGTTCTTCACCCTTGATTGATGGCACTTTGTATTGACAAATTTTTGTTAGTCTCATCTATCTAACTCATACAAGGCTTTATATTTCATATGCAGTAGGAATGGTCTCTTGATTCATGCAAGAGCCACATGAGCTGCACTGGAAAGCAGCTAAGTGTATTCTTCACTACATCAAGGGTACTCACAATTATGGGATTCATTATGTAGCAGGCATGGATTTTGAATTGGTGGGGCACACATATTTAGATTGGGTGGGAGATTCTTAGGATCACAAGTGTACTTTAGGGTATTGCTTCTCCCTTAGTTCCTGTCCAATTTGTTGGTTGAGCAATAAGCAATTTGCTATTGCTCTTTCATCTACAGAGGCTGAGTATCGAGAAGCAATTAATGCTGCTACTAAGGCCATTTGGCTTCCAAAATTTTTGAATGAGATTGGAATTCTCTTCTAGAAGCCCACAATCATCCATTGTGACAACCAAAGTGTGATTCAAATCTCTCACCATTCGGTCCATCATCAAAAAACCAAGCACATCGAGGTCCACATGCCCTACATCCGGGAACTGATTCATAGTAAGATCATTGATCCCAAGTACTATCTAACATCATATCAGACTACAAAAATCTTCACCAAACCCTTCACTAAGATAAATTTCATTTGTTTGTGAGCTTTTCTTGGGGTATGGTTGTTGTCATCCATGGGGAGGGGCTATTTAGTCCTTTTTTTTATCTCTCTTTTGGGGAGGAGTTTTGTCCCACTAGGTTTTCTCATTTTCTTTGGTTGTGAGAGATTTGTTTGCATTGCATCTTTACATGGGTACCTAACATGGCCTAGTTGTCAGGACCCATCATCTTTTACATCCTCCTAAGCTATACTTAAGGGGGGATGTTGGTGTAGGTTTTTATTTCTCCTAGTGGGTTATTTTATTTTCCCTTAGTCCTAGGTTTTTCCTACACTTAATTAAGCTTCCTTAGGATAATAAAGTGAGTTTATAACTAAGAGATTAGTGATGATATGTTCCCTTCATTAAAGGGTGGAACCACTTTCCACTTTTGGTGGCATCCTCCACTTTTGGTGGTCCATACTTTCCACCTTTCATGGGCATCTCAACTTTTTGTGGTTGATTCTTATTGGTTTTATTTTCCACCTACCTCCTCTCCTAAGTGCTATATAAACTCACTACCTAGCTTGCACTTGAATTAATTCTTGCAATAATATTGCATCCATTCATGCATATTGGTATTGTATCTTTTCAGCTTTGAAGCTCTTAATGCAATTTTTTGAATTTGATATTGCATAATCTCTCAAAATCTTGGTGTGCATTCTTTATGCTTTTCCAATTTATGTAGCTAGAGTAGAGTAGAGAAGCTGGTAGAGTAGAGTAGAGAATTTTATGGTGATTAACCTTTACACACAAGCCTTGCCTTATTTCTAATAACTTATCTACTCTCATTTAGTTTATTTCAGAACACCCACTTAGTTCCCCATCATTGTCTTATTTTTTGGTCTTGAGATAAGCAGCCAAATCTGGTTCTTCTCAATTTGCATCATTTATTCCTCAGTATCCTTCATCCAATAGTCTTCTTTGTAAACCTCAATAACTATTTTAGGTTCAATTTTTGAAAGTAAACATAGGTTTACTTGTTCTTCTTTCATAATAACTTTTCTTCTTGTCAACACACCTTTGTTTTTGTCACCAATGATATAATCTTTAAAATGATTCTCTTGAACATACTTAGGAGTCTTTGGGATCCTTTTTGGAACTTCTTACTCTTTACTATGTACTTAATTTTCCTTAACTTTAATGTCTGAGAGCTTAAAAAAAATCCCTCACAATATAAAACCCCTCTTATGACACCAAAATACTTAGGAAAGACTCACACAAACATTGCTGCAATATGTATTAAAAATCAAGTAGACTTGTGCAGCCAAATCACCAATCTCCATTACAAATATCATTGTGAAAAAATTACAATGTCCTCAAGGGAATCAAGGGATACAACATGCCCATATGAAATCTAAAATTATAGAAGATTAATGAACTATAAGAAAAAACAAATCTTCCCTTTCATTCATCAAAACCCTTCCTGCAAAACAATGTGCAAACAATGCGATAACTATTGAATTTATCAACTTGCAACCAATGAGTATTATTGTAGATGTTTTATTTTATATTCAACCTGAAAATAAAACTTCTTCAAAACCTCTCATGGAGGATTCCAACACCCTCTTGAGCTTCTCCTCAACTTGCACCTGCACAACAAATCACTTCCACCATTAAAACCCTTCAATCTGCAACACTAGGTAGTCTCAATGCCCTGCAAAAACACTCTCAAATCTGCAAACATGCCATCAAATCCACTCTTGGAGGTAAGCCACGACCTACTCTCTCCATGTGTTTTTCCTATGAAAAACTATCTCAGAAATGAAAGAATTTCAATTTTATTTCACCATGCTTTCCTAGAATGTAATTTCAAAATAATTTCATTGTGATTTTTCTTTCATTCCAAAATCCTAAAGAAAATAAATGCCCACCTCTAGGAAGGGAAAATAAAATATAATTTAATATTCAAGGCTCAATAGAATATATATTTTAATCCTCCAAACTTAGTAAAAAATTAATATGGATTTTAAAATGGCTTTCATGCTTTCTCAAATAAAGCAACAAGTAGTTTCCTCAACTTGGGCACTCACCTCATAGGTTCCTATTTATTAGAAGCTATGAAAAATCAAAATAGGAGTTACAAATGGCCTTAGTGGCTCCCATAAACCTAAACCATTAATTTATTTTCTTTTTCTTTTTCAGTTTTAAAGCATATTCTCCATGATTCCACTTCACCAATTTGACACAAATTGAAATCAATTTCAAATTCAAAATTCCCCACATTACAAGATATTTAACTCCACACCAAAATATGAATTTCAATAATGAAACATGAAATCCAACACATTAAAATTGAAAAATTCAAAAATGAAATCTTCAAGTTGAAACAAGATTGCAGTGAGCCATGGATGCTCCTACATCAAACACACATGGTAGAAAAAAAATGTTTGATGACTAAAAATCATAAAAATTTGTATACTATGTGTCTATCTTGGATCCACCTCTGCTCCTTTTTCACTAGAAATTTTCTATTCCTCTCATCCTGCAACTTTACTTTAGTATTCCCTTTCATCTTCCCTCCTTTCCTCATCTCCATGGAATACAAATTACCAAACTCTACCTCCCACCAATGTTATTTATCATAATGAAACAACTAAATGGTAAATTCATACCTTCTTATTCAACACAACATGTGTCCTTTATTACCTTTCTTACTACTACACCATTTTCTACTCTTCCTTTTTCCTTGTCTTCAATGCAACTTTCCACTTTATTGGTGTCTTTAGAAAGACACTCTCTTGTTGTAAGCTAATTTTTTACACCCAAAATAATGTTAGAATGATATTTTTGTGGTTGATCATCCACCTTTTGCAACAAGTAATCAAGTTATTCTATCAGGGAATCTTCACATCCATCATTCCCAAACAACAACAATCCCCAACTTCACATTAAAATCTTTGTCATCACTCTCACCTATCTCCAACACATCTACTTCTACAACTACATCTTTATTCTCATCATGTAAGAAGTATAAAAGTAAGAAATTACCTCATTACCTTTGGTTGCAACCTTTGTGTTAGCTGAAATTTTCTCATTCCTCTCTCCAATAATTTCTTCCAATTACATTAACAAATCATCCTAATCTTCATCCTTTTTCTCTAACTATTTCACATCACTAACCAAAAAAAATACAACTTTGATACATACCTTTCCTCCTCTCTCATCCAATTGCTTCAACTTATGAGTAACTCCATCCTTTTTCAAACTATAAGTGTTCACACATCCATCATGCACTACTTTCTTTTCAAACTACCACTATCTACCAGTAACAAATGACAAACATCCATGTTCATTAACATCACACAATAATTCATCATAATAACTTCCAATCTTAAATATTACCACACATTGTTCATTTACCAACACTTTGTGATCATCCTGTAACCATGAGATCCTATGCGGATGCAGGTGCCTCTTTCTCTCCAACAACAACTTCTCAACAAACTCTATAGAAATAGTATTATCAGTATTGCCACCATAAATAATGACTTTACAAACTTTACTTTTGCACTTTCATCTTGTATGAAACAATCTCCTCCTCTAAATGGGTTCACTATTTTCATTCATCAAAAATCTCCTCATCATCAAGGCTTCACAATCTTCTGCTTCTTCAGAATGTGTTGAATGTGCATCTTCTTCATTTATATTTTCTACTCTATTCTAGTTTAGAGTTCTTCTTCTTCATCTTTCCTCTTCATGTGGAAACTCATATGATTTGTGCCGCTCTTCTCCACACTTGAAACATGTTATCTTAAAATTTTCTCTTTCAAATCCCCTACCTGATCTTTCTCTTCCTCCTAAATTCTAATCATGGTGCTTGCTTGAGTTTTCACATATTTATCCCTTTCTTCCCTTAATTTATCTAATTTTTTGTTCATCCTCTTTTTTTTGCACATAAGATTTATCCTTTCCCTTTTGTTTATTCTCAAACCTCTTGTTCAACCTTTCCTCTATCTTCAATGTGATTTGATAGGCACCCTCCATCGTCACAACTCTAACCAATTCCATCTCTTCTTGAATTCTTGATCTCAAACCATTTATGTATCTTGTAAAATTCTCTTTGGTCACCTCAAAATTTATAGTTCTAACAAGAATCCTATGGAATTATTTTGTATATTCTTTCACACTCTTGCTGCCCTATCTCAAACCTTGCATTTTATTGAGCAGGTCCAATTCATAATCCATAGGAATAAATTATCTTTTAAGTTTCTCCACCATTTTATCCCATCTATTAATATGTTGTTTTCCTTTCCTTCCTCTTTCCAACTAAATTTTCCTCCACTGGATTGAAGCATGTCCCTTCCGTTTTGTCTTGGAAAACCTTACTCGGTCTAGGTCTCCAACCTCTTCAAATTTAAAATAATCTTCCATATCATTTATCCACTCTATCAGTTCTTCTATATTCAAACTCCCATTAAAGATAGGAACATCAATACTTGCTATTTTTTCCATTTTTGTTAAAAACTCATCAATGGATCTCTTGCAACTGCTGCAACTTCCTCTATTTACTCAGTATTTAAACTAGCATTCTTTGTGTTCTCATCTTCTTCTTCATCACTTCCTGGGTCTCTCATTCATGAAAATCCTATCTATATCTCATTTTTCAAAGTTTCAACCTACCTTCTCAAGGCTCTAAAATCTTCATCTCTTACAAAATTATCTCCTCTTCCACTACCATAATGGGCTTCTCTCCCATCAATTATTTTTCAACACCCACAACATAGTCTTGGTGTAACTAACTCTCTTTGTTAGTTTGTTACACACTCAAGATCTTGTTTCTCTAATACCACTTGTGTGTAGAAAAATATGCATGAATTATATCAAAAAATAACAAACAATTAGATGAAAAGTATTACATTAAGGAAATATAACTTAATCAAAAAATAATTTGATAACATAGTCCCTTAAAAACATCCCATCTTCCTCTAATCTTAAATGTCCTAGTAATTATGCTCTTAGATCTTATTCACACACAAATCATTGGAATGTCACCTAAGAAACAAGTAGCCTATTTATCTGTAATGTAGAATCTAAGTCTACATATACATTATTGAATGATTTAACTGAATGAAATGTTGAAATGTCTTGATGAGTGAGTTGTTGTATACAAGATGAGATGAAAATGAAACAATTCAGAATTAAACTAATAGAAAATGAGATGGAAATGATCCTAATTATTGAATTAAGCTAAGAAATATATAAAGGAGCCATGGTTCTAATAAAATTACTAATCTATTCTAAATGCTAAATTGAAAATGCAAACTAAACTCTCAAAGACTTGAATGAATTCCTGCAAGTGATGTTATGCAAATGCTCCTTATGAAAAGCTATAAATGGGCCTCAATTTATATATTTTACCAAGGCATCAGGTGAGTTAGTAGCCATGAATGATTGAGATTCGATCTAGAGAAATTGACAGTGAGGAATGAGAAGGATGGAGAAAACAAGGCAATTGTTCCCTTTAGTAAAACCATCTTGCCAAGTGTAAGAAAGAATCCTTTGAATGAAGGAGCCATGTGTCCTTGAGGTGGTTAAATTTTTTGAGAACAAATATCCATTTTAGAAAATAAGAACAATTATTTTCATGTGACACATGGTGAGTTGGAGGGTGAGGTGGATAGTAGTTAGAAGAATATGTAGAAATGTGATAAAATCAAATTTAAAAAATTGAATTTAGTGAGAGGGAGTCAATTAAAATAAAAAAAATTATTTAGATTTTCTTTTTTCAATTAAATCATGAAGAAGGTGAATTAGAAAAGAGGAATTAAGAAAGTAGGAACTATGTAAATAAATTTACAATTTATTTATATAATAGAGGAATAAAGATTTTATTATTTAAATAAGCGATATTTAATTAATATTTTTGAGAACAATTTTGGATGTATACATTTTGCCCCTCTTTAAAGTGATGTGTTTACACATTACTTCAAAGAAACATTTACTTGTACTGCTAAAATTTTAATGATGCCCCAGACGATGATTTTTAGAAGTGATTTTCAAAAGATTATGATTGTATGCCCCCTCAAGAGATAAATCGAGGAATTTGTGATAATAAAATATTTTTTTGATGAATTTCAAAAAAAATCATTGATTTGCAATGATGATGATGATAAAATTTAGCTTTGATGTTATTCTCAAGATTTATCTTCTGATATTGAGGAATTTGAGCTGCCCCAATTAATTGATTAATTGATTACTTATGTTGCCTCCTTGTGTTTGATGTTTGATGATCACATTCAGCCAATTGTTTGATTTGATGATGTTTGATGATGTTGATAGATTGACCTCATGATAGGTAAGGATCAATGATAGAAGGATAATGATTTTACTCATGATAAGTGAGGATCAATGATAGATTGATGATTTTCCTCATGATAGGTGAGGATCAATGATAGATGCTTATGATATTTGATCAAAATTGCATCAGAGTTGATTAGGTTGAGTGATTGATTGATGTTGATGTATTGATAAGATTGTTGATTTGTGATATGTTATGATCAAAGGAGGATTTAAGAATTGTTTAGTCTAGGGAAAACTTCCTAAAAACATGGGATATGATTCTACATCTAGTGTAGGTGGATTTTGATGATGATTGGGCAATGTGGTTTGGCGTCTCTGATTGATATGCCTTAGTATAGGATAAATAGGGGACTTTTGACTGCTTTGGCTGAGAGGTTGATTGATGCACTGAGACTTGATATATACATTTATTCAGTTGCAGATTTGATGATTTCTACCACTTTGATGATGTAAAGTTTTCCATCCTTGGAAAATCTATAAATATAGATGCAAAAATTAGTATGAAAGTAGCCTAAACATGCAACTCTAACAATGCAATTTTGTCATCCTAGTAATCAATTCATTGTGCTTGGTATCATCATTGAGCTTCTAAAATGTTGAAAGTGAGTACAAACATTGATGGTATAATTAAACCATGATGACTTGAGTACTAATTCCATGATGTTTGATAGTGCAAGTTAACACAAGCATCTAGGTATAATTAGACCAAGATGACCTAAGCATTTCTTGTGTAAACAAACAAGAGTTAACCATTTTCCCATGCAAATCTAGAATGTCATTAGTGATACTTTGTATATCATGTACCATGATGATTCACATAGTAATAATGATCAACTCACAGACAATAGAAAAAGAAAAATATCATTCTCGATCATAGCTTTTCTTGTTCTTTGACATCCTTGAATTGCTCCTGAGAAATGATAACAACAGTCATAATGCAAATAATTTGAACATTTGTGTGAAAGTGATAAAACTATGATTTAGAATAGCACCATCCTTTTGAATTTTATTTTATGTTGTTTTCGAGATTCTCAATTTTCTAATTTTTAGCTATTTTTTGAGATTTTGACCAAGAACCTAACCTAAAGACCTATCCTAGGGGCCTCGGGGGCTAATCAAAGATAAGCCTTTCCTATGTTATACACATAGAGACCACTTAGTTTGACTGAATCAACCAATTTGCAGGACCAAGATATGAATAGACAAGAGATGACAACTAATTACAACGAACCATGACAATGCAGCTCAACAAGGTGACTCATTTTTTTAATTTTTTTAATTTGACCTGTGTTTGGATTTTATGATATGATATCAATGTTTGATGCATTTCTGATGGTGATTGATGTTTGACGTTTGATTGCACTATGATCATTATTTTTGTTGCATTTTTCCTCCTTCTATTTGTCTGTTGGTTCAAGCTCAAAGTTCATTGCCCCCAGTGAGTTTAGGATTTTTCCCCTTGTGGAGACACACTAGTTTATTATGGATATGTATAATGGTCAAAAAGTGATGGTGAGACATGACCGACATAGCAGGATATGTACATGAGGTTTGAATGAAGGATGTGGATAGTAACGGTGCAGAGCTAGTGATCAACACACAATCGTATAGAGGAAGAAGCCAGCTTATCACAAATAGCACCTATTGCCAGGTTTTCACTACTTGCTTTTATTGCACTTTTTTAGATTTTATGATTTTTTTTTAAAAAATTCCCTTTTTTTTTTGTTGTCACCAAGATGCCTATTTTTTAGGTTTTCACCAGGGTAACCATTTTTTTCAAGACATTTTCTATTTTTTTTGGATTTTTTCAAGACTTTTTCCAATGTCTTTGGATTTTTTTAGGACTTTTTCCAATGCAATAGCTGGCTTATGTCTAGAATTTATTTAGATGAAGACTATTCACAGTTTCTTCAAACAAGTCCCCTTCTATCATGGATAGCTGATATGCCCCTGAACCATAAACTAACACAATTATAAAGGGCCCTAACCAATTTGGTTCAAAAATTCCCTTCTTCTCTCTATATTACTGATTGCATGGGTTCTCCTTCAACACTAAGTCACCAATTTGGAATGTTTTGGGTTTGACCTTATGGTTGTAATTTTTGGACATGCGTTGTTGGTAGGATTTTAGGTGGTTGACTACATGTTGGCATCACTCATCTAACAATTCTAGTTCTTTCAATCTTGATACTCGGTAGTCTTCATCAGAGATGATGCCTTTTAATGAAACCCAAAGTGATGGTAATTCAACCTTAATAGGTATAATGGCCTTAGACCCATATACTAGAGCATATGGTGTAGCTCTTGTTGGTGCACAAATACTAGTGTGGTATGCCCATAGAGCGGGGTTTAGTTGAATGTGCCAATCACATCCTACTTCATTGATGGTTTTCTTTAAAATATTCAAAATAGTTTTGTTGGAAGCCTCTACTTGACCATTTCCCTATGGCTAATATGGTGTAGAGAAGTGATGTTGGATATTGAAACTCTCATACAATTCTTGCATGTCTTAATTTTTAAATGGTCTTCCATTGTCAGTGACAATAGATTGGGGAATGCCATATCGACAAATGATTTAGTTAAGGATGAATGATGAAATTTGTTTTCCTGTGATATTGATTAGAGGAACAACTTCAATCCACTTCGTGAGGTATTTTGTAGTTGTGATGATAAACTTGTGTCTGTTTGATGAATATGGATGAATTTTACCACCAAGATCTAGTCCCCATTGACAAAATGGCCATGTGGATGCAAAAGGTTGGAGTTCTTGTGCTAGTGCATGGATGAGGTTGTTGTCAATATGACATTTTTGACATTTATTCACAAAATGAAAATACTCCTTTTTCATTATTGGCCAGTAATAACCTAAACAAAGAAGTTTCTTGGCTAGAGTTAGGCCACTTAAATGTGTTCTACAGACACCCCAAGGACTTCTCGTAAAGCCATTTCAGCCTCATCACGTTCCATACATCATAAGAGATTTTGTCAAGACCTCGTCTGTATAGTACATCTACAATAAGTGTATGTCGGGTTGCTCGGTGAATGAAATTGTGTTTTTTAGTTTCGTGACAAGTTAGGTGGAAGAGTATTATCTTTTAGGTGGGTATAAATTTCACCATAGATTGAGGTATTGGGATTAGATAGGTGACAAATAACATGGGATTCAGTATCGTCATAGGTAGGGGAAAATAGTTGTTCCACCAAGAAAAATTGTAATGGCTTCTTTTCTTTGGAATTTGTAACAAGGAAGCAATAGTAGCCATGGCATCAACGAATTTATTGTCCACTCTTGAAATTTGTTCAAATTTGATATCCATGAAATACTTCTTGAAATCATCCAACATTCTCTTGTAGGGAATCAATTTTTCATCCCTTGTTTGGTAATCATCACTGACTTGATTAATAACTAACTAAGAATCTATGTATACTTTCAATTCTAGGACCTTCCATTCTACAACTATTTTGATGCCAATGATTAATGCTTCATACTCTGCCATGTTGTTGGTACAAGGGAACATTAGTCTGTATGATTTTGGTATGGTATGTCCTTGTGGAGTAACTGTAACTAAGGGTAAATTTTTAGGATTAGTTTATCAATCAATAAAGCATATAAAATAAACCCAAAGATCTATCAAGAACAAATATACCTTTCATTCGTAGGAGTTTCCATGATTCACCTTGATATTACCTTCTAACTTGCTGATTTGTGTTGCCCTCAAATTCATTTTGCTGAATCTTCTTGTGCTAATAGGGCTCCCAATGATGTCTTTGTTGGAGCAACATATAGCAATAGCGGCTTTCCTTCAGTTGGTGGTACTAGGACAAGTGGGTTCATTAAATATTTTTTCAAATGGTTGAATGATTCTTCACATTTCTCATCCCATTGGAAGGAAAAATTCTTGTGCAATAGATGAGTGAAGGGATGGGTCTTGTCTACCAATTATGAAATGATGAATTTGCAGATTGATTGAAACCTCCCTTGTACATAACGGAGTTGATTGATCTTCTTTGGGGGTGGAATTTCCATAATAGCTTTGAATTTAGCTAGATCTACTTCGATCCCTTTTTCTAAAACTATATACCCCAGGAGTTTAGCTGATGTCACCTCAAACACACATTTCTTGGGATTTAGTCGTACATTGAATTTTTCTAGTCTAGTGAAAATCTTATCAAGGATCTCCAAATGTCCTTCCCTAGTATGTGATTTGGACAATAAATAATCCATGTATTCTTCAATGAAATTATGCATCATATCATGAAATATTGTTGTCATGGCACATTGGTAGGTGGCTCCTTCATTCTTTAAGTCAAACGACATAATGTTCCAATAGAAAGTTCCCCATGGACAGGTAAAGGCCATCTTATCTTGACCTCCCAGAGCTATTTTGATTTGGTTATATCCAAAAAATCCATCCATTAGTGATATCATTCCATGACTTGTTGTCAAGTCTACTATGACATCTATATTTGGTAGAGGAAAATCATCCTTAGGACAAGCTTTGTTGATGTCTCAAAAATATATGAAAATGTGAATGTTTTTGTGAGGCTTTGAAACTGGTACTATATTGGAGATCCACTCAGCATAATCAAAGGGTCTAATGAATCCTACATCTAGTAACTTCTTTAAATCTCTTCCTTTACCAATAAGGTGATATGGGGGTTCATTTTTCTCAACTTCTATTTGACTGGTTTCACTCTTGGTGGTAATGATAGATAATACATGATGAGTTATGGATCGATCCTTGGCATGCCAACATATGACCAAGCAAAGTTGATTTGTTTTTCTATGAAAATTTTGAGAAAGCTTAGCTTTTCTTGGTCTATTAAGGATGTTGCTAGATGGATAGTCATTACTCTCACTTCATTGTTGATGTTGAAAAACTGTGTGAGCTTAATCAAGACCTTTGATCTTTCCTGAAAGTGCTTTGGAAGAGTATCGAATCTTCCATCCTTTGACACCTCAATGAGGTTTTTTCCATTGGATGCACTCTTTGTTTTTACTTTTTCTAGATCTAACACTATCATTGAATGGTTTTCAACATCATATCTATTTCTTGTATTATTGATTTTGCAGCTAGAATATTTGATACTCCCCTATGTGGAAGCCTTGTTACAATGTTCATTGGTGGAATCTATTTTGGGATTATTGGCATAGAGGAAGTTGATGATGGCCTCATCGTTTGAAAATGTAGGGATGTAAAATGGCTCTGTTAGGTCCCAATCTATTAGCTTAGGATGTACCAAGGGTAAGTAGTCACCAGACTGGTTAAGGTCGAATATGGTAAGATTTTTGATAGCAGTTTCTTCAATTTGTCCAATAGCAAAATCGAGCTCTATAAGGTAACTCTCTTCTGAATTATCTATTTCACTCTGACTTGAATCATCTTCACTAGAATCATTGATGTGTTGTGGTCCAAATTGAAATGGTCTAGAACCTAACCCTTTTCCCTCTTTGAGTAGGGGTGCATATTTGTGTACTACATGAATTTCCTTGTCATGACAAGACACTTCTGATAATGAATCCCACTCATATTCATTAGAATCAGTCTCATGATCATTAATAGCTTGTAACTGTAGGATTATTTCAACCACCTTTTCTTTTGTGTCCTCCTTATAGCCCAATCTAGTCATGTCTTTGGATTAATTAAGATGGGTTGAATTGGTTCTATGATTCCTTCCTTTCTTTTACCCACAGGACTTTTTCCTTCATATCCGATTTTTTCCAAGATTGTGAAACATTTTCCATATTGAGTTGTTTTTACATTTACAATTGTTTTTTGGGATTCTTCTTCATCTTTATAGAGATAGTTTAGAACATCTTTTTCCTCTACTTCATCAAACCTACTACTTTCTTTAATAAATCAGCCATTAAATTTGGTAATTGGTTAAGATGTTTGTTGTGTGGAGGCTGATGGTTGTCTATAGGATTTTAGAGAAGAAAACTATGAAAGGCATAGAGTTCGTTCAAATAAATATTCACCAACACCTTTGTCTTTGACTTGAGCCTTTTCATCAAATTTATTTGAGAATGCATTCAACTGGGCCTTATGATTTGTGGGGATGGAAGGAGCAACTTCTTTTTTCTCATATTTGTTGGACATGGAACTGGATTGACCATCTTGATTAGAGGAGATAACCAAAGATTTGGATAAGGAAATTGATTGGATTTTATCTTTGGAAGGGGTGGTAGTGGAAGCTTCTTTGTTATGAGGCACAAAAATATCTTGGAAAAATTTCAAGGTATTGCAATATTGAGGACTATTTGAATCAGTAGAAATGGTGATTTCTTTGCCACCACAAGGAAATTTCAGACATTGATGGTAAGTTGATGGGGAAACTTACATTTCGTGAATACATGTGTGACCCAATAGTATGTTATAGGTCAAATCTTTGTCTAGGACTTGAAAAATTACATCTTTCTGAATTGGCCCCACTTGAATAGGTAAGACGATCAATCCTTGTGAAGATCTTTCCTCATCATCATATGCTTTTATTGTAATCTTTTTCTTTGAATCAATGGCATTATCAAAAAATCCTAAGGTACAAACAATCTTTAGAGTACATATAATCAAGTTGACTCCTCCATCTATTAAGACATGTTTGACATGATGTTTATGGATGAAGACTTCGATATGAAGAGCAACGTTGTGGGGATGAGAAATGGAGACATCATCATTTTTGGAAAAGGATAGGAAATGTGGTGCAGCTAAATGTCCCACCATGCCTTCAAATTTACACACTTCCAGATTCGTTGGTACTATTGTGTCCACTAGGGCCTTTTCCAAAATCTCTTTATGAGCAAGATAAATTTTTAGAAACTCCAATATAGATATTTGTGTAGGGATCTTTTGTAATTGGTCCACTATGTTATATTGATTAGATGAAATAGAAAGAGTTTTGGATGAAATTCCTTTTAGAACATACTTTGTTTGAGCTCTCATGGTTGTGTTTACTGGTATACTATCTTGTTTCACATTGATTTTGATGACATTGATTTGGGTATGCATTGTAGTCATGTTTGATTGGATGTCATTAATTTGATTTTAAAGTATGATGATGTTGTGTTCTTGTTCAATCAGAGTGTCATAAATCGGATCATTGTTTGGAGTAATGCATTGGTGGTTACTGGTTTCAATGGTATTCATATGATATTCAACTACTGAGATATGATTTATGACAATATCATGGACATAGTTTACATTCTTTCCCTTGGTGTTTGTTGTAGAGGATTCCCCTTTTTCACAATTTTGCAATGGATTCTTCAATGCCCCATGATTTGCATTTGTTTGGAGTCCCTCTATTCATATGATTTTGTTATCTATCAAGTCTTGTATCTTATGTTTCAATTGCATGCAACTATTTTTCTGATGACCTTTGCATCGATGGAATTCACAATACTAGGCATCATTCCACCATGATTATTTTACTTTTAGTTCAAAACCTCGAGTGTCAGGTAATGTTATGAGGTTATTTTCAAGAAGTTCCTTCAATGTAGATTCATGTGATTGAACCAAATGTGTGAATTTCCTATGATTTGATTGGGTTTTATATGGTGGAGGTTTTGATGTGGTGTTACTTTGATTGTGACTATTTTGATTGTTAGATTGGTTGACATTTTTGTGGGTACCCTGATTGTTGTTTTGATCAGTTTTGACTGAGGTACCTAATAGATTAAAGATCAGTTTTGCATTATGTGTTTCAGTAGCACCATCATTGGAATTCTTGTTTCTTGTCCAAAACTTGGGTTTATCATGATTAGGGTTGTTTGATCCTTCATTGTGAATTTTCAATACTCCTCTTTTGACTAAAGATTCTTCAATCTTGACACTATCTTCTATCATATTCTCGAAACTAGGGGGACATTGCAATTGCAACCAATATCTCATTTCACTATTAAGGTTATCAATAAAGATTTCCATATTTTCTCGTTCAAGAGTGGGATGAGAATATCGAGCAAATAACCTTCTCCACCTTTGTAAGAATACTAGAAAGGCCTCCCCTTGCTTTTTTCTAGTGTTACACAGATCTTTCATAGTTATCTCATGGGCAATGTTTTACGAATATTGTGTGATGTACTGGTTGACCAATTCTTGGAAAGATTTTATGCCTAGTTGTAACTTTGATATCACATCACACATTACATAAATACATTACATCACACATTACATAAATACATTACATCACACATATCACATCACACATTACATCAATATATCACATCACACATTCTTGGAAAGATTTTATGCTTGGTTGTAAATTTGATATGCCTGGTTGGAACTCAATACATTACATCACACATATCACACTACTATAGATATTGAAAACACTATGAAATACTCAATGATGAGAGGATATATGACTACAAGTTTTTTTTTTTGGGTACACATCATATAAGTGAAATAAATATGGTTGAAAAGGATGATAAATGTGATAATGTTTTTAATGTCTCATCTTATTCACCCTCACAACATGTTAACCATTGGAGGATTCAAGATGAACTTTTTTGATGGGATTTTTTGCACCTTCTCAACATAGTTAGCACACAAGTGTACTACCTCTCTTGAAAGACAATTTCCTACAAGCAAATTGCAGAAAACTATCCCAAGGTCTCTCAGGTGTTAGGTCATGAATTTCTTGGAATATCTCAATTGATTCATGTGATTTGATGGTAATCACAGGGCAGCCTTATGTATGTTAAGCTAGAAGGATATTGGTTCCTTAAGTGGAGTTCTAAGAGTATTGGAGTTGATGTGCAATTGCTGCAAGTTTGAAACAGTAGTCTAAAACTCTACTTTTATCATCAGATTTGGATTTACAATGATGCCAAAACTTTTGCTAAATTAATATTTCAAAGAAATTTAAAAAGGGAAGGGAAATAAGGAAGTTCCTAGACCTTCAACTAATGATGAGTAGTGCTAATGGAGGACACTATAGTGGAAATCCTTCCTAAAACTCAGTTCCACTTAACCAAATTAGCTAACGATATCATGAAACTAGTGCTATCTTCTAAGGTCTAAATTTTTTCAACTTTTCATTCACCATAAAGCACAAATAAAAGATGAAATCCAAGTTTAGCAATGGATCTATGTTTAGACTAGCTTTACATTGCTATTTATCATCAACAAATATCAAAAGCATGAACAAGGAAGGGCATCAACATGACAGTATTCTTCAGCATCCATGAACACCATTCACTAAACTACTAAAAGCATGTAAAAATACATAGAACAACAAATTAAATCTACTCAAATCTATCAACTATGAGGAGATGAATCATGAAACATGAAGGAAAATCAAGAATCCACCAAAAGCAATGAATTTCTATTATAATTTCAGTAGCATGTCTTTACAACAACTCAACTCTCTCTTTGAAAATGAGAGGAGGCTCCCTATTTATAGTTTTGAAAAAGAAAAATGAATGGCCAAGATTTAATATCATTGTGTGGCCAAGATTCACTACAAATTAGGGTTTCACCTACCCCTAATATTTTCTAATTTAAAAATACATTTTGTCTTATTCCTATTTTGTCCTCTAGTGGCCCAACACTATAACACTTTTGTCTTCTAGTTGATTTCCCTTTTGTTGTTGCTACCTTGTGAGGAACTCATCATATATAATAGGCTTTCCTTCATTTTTCTTTACAATGGCATATTCCATGCATTTTCCAATCAACACCTAGAATTTATCCTTCTCTAATATCAGGCTGGAGGATCTAGAAATTCAACTTCTTGGATCAACTAGTGATCAACTTTGAGTTCTTTGTACATTTGGGTGTGTGCTTGACCACCTGTTTTGACTAAACAAAGGCCCTCATAGAAAAATCCATGAAGCTGAGTGTTAGATTATTCACTGCACCTTCTTCTATCTTCTTATGGAAATGTTCCCTAATCTTTTTTGCATTCAATTCTTTAAAGGGTACATCTTGATTCCTCATAAGATTGAGGTAATCCTCACCATCCATCCTATGCTCCTTGGCCCATTTGAGGTCTATCTTGACCTCATGCAATACTCTCTCCAACACTTCCTTTTGATGGTCCAAGCCTATTTTCCACAATTCAACTAGCTAGTGGTCATCCTTGACAATGGAAAACTCATTTTCCCATGCTCGTTCAGGCATGTTAAGGATGGATTCATGCTTAGGATAGGTAATCCTATATAGCTCAATGAAGCGATGGAATATTTTTTCCATACCATCTAGTTGTTGTTGCACACTCCTAAACTTGTTAGTGATTTTGATAGTGTGTCCTATTCTGATGTATCCATTGTAGAGTACTTGCTAGAGCCATTCTTCAGTAGCTTTGGTCTAGTTCTTTCTCCTCTCTAACTTGTTTGTGTACTCTTTGGAAAGTGGAAAAGGAGGGGCCGATGAAGTTGTTGGAAGCTCCTCAGTAGAAGATCATTGTTGTATGTAGGTAGTGAGGTCTACCACTTGTTAATTCAACTCCTCCTTGGAGGACTGATCCTTGTTCATCTGATGAAAAATCATGGTGACAAACCCCTGGAGATGATCAATATTTTTCTCTCTTGTAGTTGTACCTAGGTTGATGGTAGAGATATTATAACTTTTTCCATCTCCTTTTTCTATTGCTAGGGTGGTGATTTGTATTGTCCTCAATCCTGATGCATCGATAATGATGTGGGATCAGAACCTCAACTTATTTTCTTTCTTTATGCTTATTTGGGCCCATGCAAAGATAGCCTCTAGCCTTTCCTTGGGATTAATGAGCACAAGGGTCTTCTTTTGTATCTTATTTTCCAACCACTCAAGCATATGAGATCCACTCCTTGGTGATTCATGATCAACTTCCTCTCTTTGAGCATGTTGGATCTCTCTTTCTTCATGGCCTAAGACTTCTCATTCTATTTTCTCTTCTTCTACATTTGATTCTCTAATGAATATGATCTTTCCTTCTTGTGGGCCAGTAGCAACTATGTTTTCTTTAGGGATGACTTCCCTTTCAGGTTCCCTTTCTTATTCTTGCTTGAGCTTTGTATGGTGTTCTGTCTCATGCCTCCTTTTTATTTTAGCCTCTTCTTGAGGATTATCTTCTTCTTTAGCTTTATCTTCTTTTTTCCCCTCTTCCCTTGTGGGAGGTATTTCTTCTTTTTGATTGAGGCATTCATCTTGTCCCTTTACTGGAGGCTTTATAGATATCTCCATATCATAATTAGTTTCTTTATTTTCTTTAGAAGACTACCTCTCAACTTCCTCTTTGATGTCCTTGAGTTTTTGTGACAATTCTTCCTTGAGCTCTTAATCAAAAGACTCCACTATATACTTAGGATTGGGGTCCTCAACATCTTCTTCTCATGATTGCGATCATTCTACTTCATATACCACCTCATCTATGGTTACATTATGATTTTCTAGATGCTCATGGTAGTCATCCCTAAAGGGATATTCAAGTTCATTGTCTCCTTCTTTTGCTGCCTCCCTTTGTTGTCTCTCCATTTCCTTTAAGATCTACATGGTTGCTTCCATCTTTAGTGGTTCTATCATAGTAGGGATAGGGAGACCATCAACAACTTGAGCCATAGCATCCTGTACTGTAGGGTTCATTAGTACCCCAGAGAGTTCCATGGGTATATTTTGCATGTTCTTAGCGAGGGCCTCTGGAAGAGTGAGAGTAGGTATTGTAATAATGGATGCTAGAGGAACTTTAGTTGAAGGATACATTGAGGAGGATGAGAGTGCTGAGGTCATGGTGGATGAGGATTCTCACACCATAATTGGAGCAGTTGGCAAGGTGGAGAAAAGGTGAACCGCATGTCCACTGCGGGTGGAGAGGAGACATGTAATGCTTGAGATGTTGGTGGAGGAGTAGTGGCATTGGGAATGGCAGTCATGGAAAGAGTAGAGGTGGTAGGTGGTGACTTCAGTTATTCAACCTCTTCTTTTTCTCCTTCATTCAGTGGGTCTTCTTGAATTGTTTGCATCTCAGAGAATCCTCTTGACTTCTTTTCCTTGTTTGAGGTCTCACCCTTTGAAGCCTTCCTTGAATACACATTATGCTTTGGTTGACACTTTGATACTTATTTTCTTTTCCTTGAGCTTATGGCTAGAGGAGATTTAGGGGCTTCTTCAGTTGGGGTAGCAGCAGTCCCACTGTCTGTTTCACTCTAGAGCTCATCTTTGAGCTCAGCGTAGATCAAAGTGACTCATTGGAGCTTTGACTAAACAATATGTGCATCAATTCATTGCCTTATTTTGTGCTCTACTAGTTTTGTTAGAATATCAAGGTCATTGACCTCTTCTTTATTCCATTCTATTAGGGGCAATGGTAAGTTGGCAACAACATCATAACTCATATTTATGATAGAGTTCTCATCTTTTACAACTTGATCTGATACTATGAAAATTTTGACAGTCTTGATGAAGTGAGCATTCATGCACATATAGTGTCTCATGTGCACCTTCTTCTCATCCTGGCAGTTAGCCCAAAAATATTCAAAATTGTGCAAGTGGGCATATTCCCTTCCAACAAACCTCTTCAACTTGCTATATGGATCTACACTTGGCCAAGCAGTGTGGATGGCCATATTGTACTCAATAATTTATTTTTTCTAAATACTCAGCACATTGGGCAACTATGAGGAAATACATTCCCTATCTAAACATGAGGGAATGTAGAATTGTTGCTTGTTGTTTGCCACTAAGGAGAGTATATGAATTTTGCAGGTACATTGAGACTTCTAGCAAGATTATCTAGTCATTTGGATATTGAGGTAGCTTGTATGGCCTCTTATAGAATCCTTCTATTTGGATGTATGTGAACTTAGGAAACTATATAAACAAGAATCTGAACTGGTGAATGAAAGCCTAGAAATAATGTGAGATTCTTCTCTCAAAATCCCCTACAAGGAGTCTAATAATATGTTCAATAAAGGAATCATTCACATTGCAGTAGTCCTTGAAATTATGATATTGTAACTATGGGTGCCTGTCATATACTTTTAGCTCTCTTCCTAGAGTTGGGATTTGTGTGACAAATAATACCATGTAAGGAAAGATATTGGCCATAAGATAGACCAAATAAGAGGTCATGTAGAACTAGGAGGTCTTCTTTATTGCCAAGAACTACTAATGCAAGTTGTTGTTGATCATTTTAGCCTAGTGAAACTTGGTTTTACCCCTAATGATATCCTTTATGAACTAAAACATCCAATCTTGGAAGTAGGCTACAGTAGGGATGCCCATGACTTTGATCAAAAGGTCACCACGTAATAGTATTCCTCATAAAAATCACTTCTAAACAATTCTTGGGGCACCTTGTTTGCACTACCCCTCTTCTCCTTCAACCAATATTGATTAATTAACTTTTTGCATTTTAGGGGGTCAACCTTCCACATACTTTTTGTGTATTCTTTTTTTGTTTCCTCCATAGGGTCAAAGGTAGGGATGTGGAATGTTTTCCCTATGGACTTGGTAAACAACTCAACCAACACTTTACCTTCATGATCAACAATCCTTCTAAATTTTTCCTAATAGGCTTCTCTACAAGCCATCACCAGCTCTAGGGCCACAAGAGTGGGCAGGAAACTAGCTACCTTGGCTAGACCACTCTTTCTTATTTTCTTTGCATTATCTATAGTAGGGTTGGAAATGACCCTTTTTCTAAATTCATTTATGTCAATTTGTCTAAGGTTGATATCTGTGATTGTATCCCAAGTGGAAGTAACCTTAGAGGTGATTTCTACTTCCTAAAATTGATATTTCATTTGATCTTTATCTTCTTTCCCTCTTGGGACCTTGGTAGACTTCTTCCCTTATTCTTTCTCTATGGACACCCTCGATGGTCCTACAACAAATTCCATAAATCCTACAAGCAAAGGTGCATTAGGCATATTTATGTATAAAATGAGGGGAGCATTAGCAAAATCTTGCAATATAGATGTTAGATTAGGTAATTCATCTTCCAAGGGTCACAATAGTTTCTAAAATTCATCATTTGGAGAAGATAGAGTAATGTAGGCTCAGGGATGCGGGTTTCCCTAGGCTAGAAACTGTTTTAGGGGTGGTAGCAGGAAGGTGGCACAAAGGGAATGGTGGCCCACATGCATCCACTCATATCAATATTTTTGTACTAAGGTTTCAAGGGATTGGTCAAGACACAAAGGCACTTAGAAACATTTTTTATTCTCTCAAGAAGTCATTAGGTGCACCAATTTAACATTTGTTCAATGCAAAGTTGAAGAGCATAGAGGCGAGATGTCTCAAGGCCATTTTGTAACTCCACCATTTGAAATGGCACTACTAGGGTAGAATTCCATAAATAGAGTCCTGCAATGTAGGACCCATAGGCATGGAGGACAAACCAACTTTAACTTGAAGCTTTAATCTATTCAGAGTGAGGCATGCAAGAACCTATGAGATGTCACTAGGTGACAACCATTTGGAGATACCAGAGGCAATGTAGTAGCCTACAAAAGGTGGTCCATACTGTAAAATCCACTTGAAGGTTAGTGTGGATCATCAGCTTGAAGAGGACCTAATGGAAATGGAGGGATTGGCCCTCATTGGGCAAGAGGTAGGTCAGTTTTACCTGTTAACGCTTTGTCGTTCATAGGGTTGTAGGCGGGAAACTATGGAAGGTTGCTAAGGAATGGCCATTTTCAAATAATGGTGGCAATGTGACATCCCGCAATGGGTGACCTACATATGCAAGTCTATGAGGGACCCCAACAGTGATCACCTTGCTTGAGGAGGGAAGGACAACATAGATGAGTTTGGATTGCGTAGGATGGGTAGTAGGTTTGGCATGGCTATTTAGAGAGGGTGGTCATAAGATGGCAGACCATAGGTGGCAATCTACAAGGGAGGGCCCGCAAAGGATAAACTTGGTTGTTTTATGTATGATAGGGCTAAAGGGGAACTGGTGGTGCAGGATCTATAATGTAGATGGATGGTGCTCCTTGGACGTTTTGAAATAGAAAAAGGGAAGAGGTGGCCTCAGGATGGAACTTCACAAAGCCCCAACCACAAGAGGATTCAAACTTAGCATTTTCCTAGGCTAACCTAGATGGAAATAAGAAATGTGGGTTACAGGGTAGGAGGAAGTGAAGGGTTTGCCATTTAGGATGGTTGTTAAAGTGATGCCAGAGAAACGACGGAGACCCATGAGGGAAGACCCACATGAAATTTTGATAACTAGCAGGTGACAAAGTTGCATTGTGCGAGATCTGCAAGGTGGAAGGTTAGGTCCATTTCAGAGCAGCAAAGGTAAGGGTGTCACTTGTAAGTGAAAACCCACACGAGCGGACCCACTAAGGGTGAGGACAAGATTCAAGTTTGATGCATGGTTCTACTTAATGAAAAAAGGTAGCTCGTAGGCCACAAGAGAACAAATTCCCTAGTTCAAGAATGGTGAAAAAGGAGGCAAGTTTTGTGTGCCCCTAAATGGCCGGTTTTGAAGGGTTTTTAAATTTTCAAGAAGTGGGTTTTGTGTGGAATTTCATTTTTGACTAGTTGCCTAAGGTTTTACAATTTTCCTACTTAATATTTTCTTTTAATTTTGAAAGAAAATGAACTAAGGAAAACACAACTAAGGCGGCAACAAACTCACCTGGTGGACCTAATAGAATGTGATGAAGAAAGCTTTTAATCATTCCTTGAAGCAATGTGGGCATGAAGGTGGTGAAGGAAAGCATAACTCATTGACAAATTCTAACAAGAGGAATGAAAATGACAGGTGGGCCTAGGTATTTATAGAAAAATTTAACATTAATGACCTGCATTTAATGCTCGTATGGTGGCTAGTGAGGTTGGTGGACATGGTTTTCAAAACGGTTGGCGGTGGGAATGTCAAAGCCTGTGGGGTGAGCAACAACCATGATTTTTCCACTTAGCACATCGATGAAGGGAATGACAATAAAGGATGTGGGGCCCGCTATGTGGGAGGACACCCTAACTCAGTCGTCATGGAAATAGTGAAGCTAGAATGGATTCCTACCATGAGCGACACACATGTGTGGACCCATAACCAAAGAAGGATTCCATTTTCAAAGAATTGATGAAAACTACCAAAGGAACTCCATGAAGGAAAAAGACATGAAATTTTTTGAGGTGGTGAAACTTGGTCAACTCAAGATAATAACCTTAAGATTCCTTGACCACTTAGTACTCAAAATAGGGGCACATAAAATGAGATGAAGGAAAAATCAATCCGACAAAAGCAAAAAAGAGAGGGTCCCCATTCTGAATGGGGCATGTGTGATGTATGCACAATAAACTTCAACAAAGTCAAAGTAATTATGATCAGGTTTTTTTAGTTTAGAGACTATCTAGCATGAAGAGACATGAGGGGGAATTTCCATATGAGTTTTTAGCAAGGTTCTTAGATTCCTTGCTAGAAATTCCTAAGAGGTTACAACTTGAAGATTCAATATGCATTGAAATATTATGTAACATTTATGAGCTAGGGATTAGTGCCTTACCCAAGGAATTGAAACATCAAGGTTTTGATTAGATAATTAGTTGGATTAGAATTGCTGAGGAGGCTAAGTATGACTATATAGAAAGAATGAGGTCTCAAGTGTTATAATCCAAGATCACCTGCATGCAAGATGAATACCTGTCACATGCAAAAGATATGAAGAACCAAAAAAGATGTTCTTTGTAAAACCTCTCAGTAAAAATGCATTAAGAGAATCGATTATTACAATGTGATCAATCCTTATGAAGGAGATCAAGAAACCCTAAAAGGGAAACCCTAAATGAAACCCTAGTGTGCACACTTAATAATTAATAATTAATTATTAATGTGCCTAAGTTTAGCTTAAGTAATAAGAGGAATAAGTGACTTAATTAATTAATCAATGTGATGTAATTAATTAAGCATAATAACAATTACTCTAACACCTAAGATGAACTTAGGAAGAAGCTAAAACACTAGAATAAGATGCATGAAAGCAAAGATGGGTCGGCAAGCAAGGCTGCCGTATATACCCGGAATATTCTGAATCTGGCTAGAATATTCTCTGTCGGCATTGGCTGACTGTTGGCTGGTGGTTTTCCATATGACCGCTGACAAGCTCCTGGTCGGCGATAGGACCGCCAGCCTGGCTGAATGGGCCCGCAGGGGCTAACGAAGGCAGCGGTAGTGGAGGCTGGAGCTGGGCTGAGCAGCGGCAGAAGCCAGAGGTGAGATGAGTGGCGACTGAGGCTAGAGGCCGGTGGCAGTGGCGGGCTGGTGGCCATCCGGTGGCCGCCGGGCGGCGGATCTCTCCATAACTAGAAGCACTGGCCCAAAGCCAAAAATTTTGATTTTTTTAAAAAATTTTTTGAAATTTTTGCCTCGATCTACGTGCTGGAAAGGTATTAAGGAGCTCTATATTGCTCTCCATGCACTTTTTCTGTATTTATCCCAGGTTTATCAGTTAGTCCAGATTTGGCCCGATGGGTTGTTTGGCAATTACTTGGATATTTTGGTAGTTGGGAGGGTGCATCTTGCATCTTTGCACTTCGTTTTCAGTAATACATCATTCAATAATTTATTGCTGCTTCATAGATTCCAGGGTTTTTCCCGTTTGGAGTTTTCCAGTGTTCCATGGCATCGGGTCTGCTGTCACATTATTTTGATTCCGGTTTGGTTTCAGTTGTAGACAGAGATATCTTTCCTTGCTTGTCAGATTGCGGTTCCAGTGTTACTCTACAGAGTTCTTCCAGTGCTTCTTTGCAGCATGTTATCACATTGTAGGGGGTTTTGTCCCACTGGGTTTTTCCTTCTCTACTCCATTCTTGCATTGTAAATGGATCTCTGATACCATGTTATAATCCAAGATCACCTGCATGCAAGATGAATACCTGTCACATGCAAAAGATATGAAGAACTGAAAAAGATGTTCTCTGTAAAACCTCTTAGTAAAAATGCATTAAGAGAATCGATTATTACAATGTGATCAATCCTTATGAAGGAGATCAAGAAACCCTAAAAGGGAAACCCTAAATGAAACCCTAGTGTGCACACTTAATAATTAATAATTAATTATTAATGTGCCTAAGTTTAGCTTAAGTAATAAAGAGGAATAATTGACTTAATTAATTAATCAATGTGATGTAATTAATTAAGCATAATAACTTATTACTCTAACATCAAGATCATAGTGGCGATTTCCTTGTTAAAGATCAAATGTCTATCCAAGAAATGGATAAGATTGTCTCAAAAGATGAATGTATTTGTAGTAGTGTAAATGATGACATTGTTGTCCTAACAAGTACCGTTGATGTACCTTTCAAGGTTGATAACCAAGAAAATGAAGTTGATAATTATGCTTATTCTTATGAAGAATATGAATCTTTTAGTGAGTATGACCTAAAGACATTTTTCTTGACAGAAAGAGATAAAAATAATGATGCTCATGAGGTTTTTCCCTTACATTTCAAAAAACAAATCCCATGTGATGGATATTGGGAATGCAATCCATTGGAATCAAAATTGGAATATCTTATCAATGTGATTTGTCATGAATTTTAAGATCAAAATTTTTGTGCTAAACATATTGAGTCAGAATTTAGTATTGAAAATGATGGGATTAATGATGCTAGACATTAGGGTCATGTTCTTGAATGCTTGTATGAAACAAAAATGGGATGTACAAGTTTTATGGTAGAGATGGACATGATTGTTTTCAACAAAAATTCTACTAAGTAGGGAAATTAAAAAAATATGCTCGATTGAACATAAGGAATGCTCAAATTGAAAGAAGTCCTACATAGATGAGTCAACATACCTATCAATTGATGGTACATTTGAATACCCTACTATTTATCATATCAATCTTGGACTAGTTGATCTATCCTTTGAACCATTTTGTTTCAAGTTGAGAAATAATTGGAAGGGAGGATTGGACTATGTTAAAGAAACTAAGACATATTTTTTGATGCCTGGGATGGTATGAATAATTCATTATTTTGAAGTGACCAAGATTTGAATAAAAGTGACAATGCTATGAGGATTGATGAATCACTTTCCCAAGTAAGTGTAGCATTTGGTAGCATAACTAGTTCATACTACTTTGATAAACGAGAACACCAATTTGAACATAAGCCTATGTATGGACATTTCTTATTCATTCCACAAAGTGAATGTATGCTTGGTATGGAGAAGAAGATAGATAGAAAGGACCTTGAAATAAATGAAATAGGCACCACTTCAAATGGATAAGGTTTTGGTCCTTGAATGCTTATCCAGAAAGAAATATATGTGATAATTTTCAATTTGATGATCAAATTTAATTTGATATTAGACCTCATGGTGATAGTGATCAAGAGGATTATGAGTATATACATTTCCCTATCCTATTAGAGGAGCACTTGCTAGGGTATGATTGTCAACTGAACAAGATAAAATGCTACATTGATTATGTATTCCAACTAGCATCTGATTATGGTTTCTAGTTGCATAGGGTTAATCATGATAGTACTAAATTCAGACACATGTCCATAGTGGTTAACTCTAGTGATTGCAATATGACCAGTGGGTGGGGAATTCATGAGAATATTTCTAGCCTTAGCTTGATACAGACAATGGAAAACAAGGTTTCTAATAGGGGAAATTATTAGCTCTAAGTTTAGTGGCTTAGTCCACCAAGTAAAATTGAATTCTGGTTGAATTGTAGGGTGCATATTGAAAAAATGCACCTTAGAGATGGCTCCAAATAAGATGGAGATTGAATCTCTTGGTTTAGGTTTTGTAGCCTATGTAAATACGATACATATGTTGGTTATTTTGGTTTGTTCTTCTTGCTTGGTCAAGGCACGTCCTAGTTTTGTTTTCTTTTTCTTTTTCTACTTCAACCTGAGATTCTTGGATCCCACCCTGCCTATAATAGGCATGTGTCCCCAATAGGAGCCACTGATGGAAACCCTCAAAATTTTCTTTGGTTCCATTTTAAAATTTTACAATATTTGGCTTAGACCCTTGTTTTAGGCTTAGTGTTATGTTCCTCATCATTTTTTTAGGGATTGTGTTGCCAAAACCCTCCAAATTAACCTTTGATTCTAAAAAAATTGATTGGCATTCTATTTAATTGTTTACCTTCCGATCTAGTTTCCCGGTCATTAAAGTCACCACTTATGCCATCAAGATCATTCTATCACCAACCCCTAAATCCTAATGATACCGATAGATGCCCATGGTCATTCTAGATTTTTGTCATTACTTTTAGGGTTGGAATTTTTTGTGAAAATTTTCCTAAGTCTATGATTGGATTGAAATATTTTCCTAGCACCTTAATCCTTGTCTTCATGTCCCTGACCATCGCCTACCTAGTAAGGCTCCCATTTTTAAAGCTAACATTTATGACATGTGTAGATACCAGTTATGAAATGACCATTCAATCATTGTAGGAAAATATCGAACATTACCTATGAACCTACTCCATTTTATTCTTCATTAAAATATTTGAGTGGGATGCTGCATGGTTTCCATGTGTCATGTCAGGTAGTGGGACCATTTCTTCCAAAGGGTTGGTAGGTAGAGCTTGGAGAAAGATGAATGAATAGTATTACAACACATGTCTTCATCTGGGTTGTTCCCCATGTTCCCATTTGTTTTATGTATTGAGGTGAAGTAGTCACACAAGCTAGTAGGAATTAGACATGTGTTGCTTTTATGAGGTGGGCTCGATATCTTTTTGTGATCAGCGAATGGTATTAAAGGGAAATCTATGGTCATTTTTGGGTGATGTGGTCAAATCTCCACTACTCCCCACCATTCAATTGGACTTTATGTAATACTTATAAAATTTCATGGGATAGTAGGTAAGATGACACTAATTGCTTCATGGAGGGACCCTCTAGGCTTTGGAGATAGTGAATGACTTATAAGAAATGAGATCAATGGCTGATGGTGGGTGACATGGGTGAATACTGACCACTCCCCACCATCTCATGAGGGGCCCACTTGCATCTCTTATTTCTTAGTTGACAAGCGGGTGACTGCCACGTGGAATATTTTAAGGGATCCAATGGAATTTATTGGAGATAAAGTACTACTAAAATTTGGCTGAGACTACACTAAGATTAAAATAGATGCTATATTAGAGTTGGTTCCTTTTGGCATGTTTTTGAGATTTGGGAAATGCTTTCTAATTGGAGCCATCAATTCTATTAGACACTAGTACATGTGGGAAGGTGAAATTGAAGTAAGGTAGATTATGGGCTAATGTTCTAAAGTTAATTCATGATCACTCCCTATTTTCTTGTTGTGAAAAATTGGAAGTAAATTAATTCCCACAGGAAAATGGGTAATAGGACACGATAGGTTTTATCAAATGCTAAGTATGTGATGAATTATGCAAGTAGAGTGGGTGTCTATCCACTTGGGTTTTTATAATTAGGGAAAGGCATCAAGCACATGCAATTAACATTTTCATAATTAATCATTCTAATTTATTATCCATTGATTTATCTTAATGTGTGATCAATGACTAAGGTTCAAAAATCAAAGTAGCTGAGTGTCAACTCTCTCATACAAGCTTTCTTGGAACATTAATGTAGGCACTCTCCAATTGCTTTATTTAATGAAGATTTCCTACTTTTTATTTTCACCATTTGACATCCTCAAGAGTTGAGAATTTGAGTAGGAGTGTGTGGAGTTGTTCTTAATAATTGTAGAGTTTGAGATAGCTATTCTTGAGTTGATAGAATTCATATGTTTTTAGGAGTATCTTTACCTTGTGTAGTTACTTTGCTAAAATGGATAAACTAAGTGTGTCTATCAATCTAGTTTGAAGGTCTAGGAGACTCAATCCCCTTGAGTCTCAAAGTAACATTCCCAAGAATGAAAAATATATCCCTGAGGTTTTTGTAACTCTTATGAAGAAAACAAAACCTAGTAAGAAATTTACATGGAATGTTTTCAAGTGTGCCTATCATCTGAGAAGTAGAATTGTTTCCAAGGAATTGGTTAAAGGTAAAGGGAAGAAGTATGATAGGCCTGAGAGGGAGACAACGAGGAAGAAAAAATAATATCGAGCTTATCTAAGAAATCATCATTCTCCTATTGATGTCTCAAATGATCCTTTAGATAGTGAGACTGAACAGCCTACCACCAATATCTTATGGCCTTGACTAAATTGCAAGAATCAGATGATGAGATGGTGGAAGTTTTCCCAAATTCAATAAGGACCCCAAGTGGGCATACTTACTTTTCTACTAATAAAGTAGGGTAGCACCTCATTTTATTTCTAAGCTAGTGCTTGGTTTTTGATCGTTTGTGCTAATTTCAGTTGTTTTTGGCCAGTGTGTTCTTTTGGTGTTGATAGTGACTTTTTCTAGTTTAGTGGGGACGTGCAAGTTTTTGATGCCATGGAAACAATTCCTTTTTTAATGTTGGGGGGTCTTCTCCAACTAATGGGTTTTGGAATTTTTCTTTCCCTTGTCCTACAAAATGATTGCTTATAATTATCTAGGGAATATTTCACATTCGAGTGAAATTAGTTTTGAAATGAAAGTGAAATGTAAGGTGTAATTCTACTTGATGCTTGTTGCTCCCTTCTTCTATAAAAGGGATTTCAAAGCTAATTATAGGGGAGGTCAGTGGGTAGTTTTCTTTGAAGGGGTCATACAAAAATAGAAAAGAATATTGCACTTTCAAGTTGTATGTTATAGGGATGAAGTTAGTCAATATGTCCATTGTTCTGTGATAATGATAGTGATAATATATATAACAGAGTAGTATAAAGTCTCCACAATTTTCTCTCTTATTGACTAGTTTTACAAAATATGAATAATATAATCAATGATTATCTTATTTGTCTCTATTAGTTTCCAATGGATGAACTACTCTATTCTTGCTCATTAATTCAGTGAATGGATGTAAATTCTTGAGTATAACAGTAGGTTTGTAATAATTCATGTATGAGGGTGCTAGTAAGAAGTGAATGTTTGGGATATCAAGTGGGAATATTGTAATCAAATATTTTTAGGGCTTTGGGTATTGTCATTTATGAAAAATTGTTGTAAGGTCACGTGGGTATTAGGATTGACTCTATTCCAAGAATATGGCACTGGTTTAAGTAAGGTAATTATACTGTGATTGTGATGGCCAATTAAAAAATTGATCAAAAAATTAAAATCAATTACTTATCAATATTATTATGGGTGTGTGTGAAATTTAATGAATTATATTTTCTCTTGTTTGAGTTAGACACTACCAAGAGGGTTAGCCAAACCTTTAGGGTACTAGGTCCTTTAGAAAATTTAAGGGTTTACCAATATTTATAAACCCATTGTTGGTATCACCCTCCTAAGTTTCACAAAGCCCAAAGTGTAGGGGAGAAATGGTTACATATCAAATCTCCCATGTGTTGGCGACTAACTTTGAATATTCTTAAGAATAAGGGTTGGCTACCCTTTAAAGGATTTCAAGGTTCTGTTGGAAAAAAGAACTGACACCTACTATGGAAAGAAATGGAAGTGGACCACACAACATCTTGTATTAGACACAAATCATACATATATACCACGCCATAGTTCCAAAAACATTAAAGCATTTCTACAAATTAGTGTACACACCCACGGTTGGTTGAAGCCATGGTAAAACCATTGAATATTTATGTATGATTTCAGTGATCCAAAGATAACTCATGGAAAAAATGCGTCACTAGAAAAAAATGTGGAATATTCCATAAACGGGTAAAAGCACAAACCTGTGTCACACTTTATAAAGGAATCGGCCAACAACAAAATAAATTTTGAACTTCGACCACATAAAAGTGGTCTTTATTTTTTGAATTTCAAGATGGTGTAAACTAATGAAATGTAGAAATTTTGATTTAGTTTATTCCTATAATTTTTAAATTTAAAAAAAAAACTATTTTCATTATGCTTTTATCAATTTAAGGACAAAGTTTGGAATGCTGAAAATTTCAAAAAAGAGTGACTTCACGGACCGTCAAGAAACAAATTGAAAAAAACTTCATTTCTCCCTCTTTTTTTTCTGCAAATAGGTAACTTCAATATCTTGTGCATGGAAAAAAAATCAAATTTGGATGTATATTTTTCTCATAATAATGTTTTAAAGTCAAACATGTCAGAATTTGATACTTTTCATGGACTGTCAGCTATTTTCAATTTTTTTAATCATTTTCAAAAAACAAAATATACCCTTTTGAAGAAGACTCTCTCCTATTTTTCCCCATATAAGATTTACATTTTTTTAATAAGTTTTACTATCTTTTTTTATTTGTAATCAACCTCTTTTTTATTTTTAAAACCTGCTTGCATTATTTAAAATATATATATATATATATTAAAACTAATCAAAATATTAAAAGATATATATATTTGGATTCTTCACTTTGAGCTCTACAAAAGGGTATTTTTATTTTTTGCAGAAAGGTCATTCTAACTAGAGAAATACTCTGCCAAAGTTGAATGTTTCAAAAAATTCTGAAAAATGATGAGTTGGCTACCATGTAGGATGCCAACTAGACATTCTCGGCTGAGAGGGTTTCAGTTGAGCAAGTTTTTTCCAAAACTCTGTCAACCAAGAATGTCTTGATATTTCCAAGCAATAAATACTTGATACACTCACTTTTTCCATGTTCTTGGCTAGCTGTATTCTGCCGAGAGGGTTTTGACTGAAACCCTCTTGGCTGAAAATGTGCCTGCAATAAGATTACAATACATTTTCTCAGTCTCCATGAACACCATTGAAGCAACAAGCTCTCTCCAAGCAATCCATGTGAACAAGCATGCAACCACACATCCTGTGCCATGCTTCAAACCCTCACAAATGCTAACCAGAACTAATCATGCAAAATTGCATCTCTTACAATAACTACCTTTGTGGTTGCTTTTATAGAAGAAAGCTCCCACAAAACCACTAAGTGGTATTGCACAAAACTATGTGACAATAACTATGAGATTACAAACCATTTCTCATTATTTAATATTGGGTGCTTTATTTATTATTTTCCCCAATATTAAATAATTAAATTTTTACAACTTAACTTATGTTCCAATGTTACATGCAACATTTAGTGGCCCCAAGAATAAATACATTAAATACATAATGCAAGGTGTACAACACACCTATTCCCAACACCTGCCACGTCGACACCACAATGTTTCGACCGAAAGTAACTCATCCTAATGTCTTCCGGCTGAAAATTGTTCACTTGGAACCATTTATTTGGCCAAAAGTGTGACACACTAGTGTGACACCCTAAAATACAAAAAAAATGTTTGCAACAAATTCCACTTAAAGAATATACTTCTCCTGTGTAATTGGTTAACCTTCTACACATTGCAATACTTGAATGCAACATTGCAAAGAAAAAAAAAATAGTTCATACTATCTAGATATAGATATGATCAATATAAGCACGCCCTCAAATCCACAAGAATAGAAACCCTACTGTAGAAAAATGTGGAGTAAAACCATATCTCCTAGACACCACTACAATACACTATTCACATATTGGTGAACAATTTTTTTTAACATAAAGATCTAGAACTTGAAACTTTGGATATAATAGCTTTGAACACCTCTAATCAACATATAGAAACCTCACAAGTAGATATTCAACCATGAAGAAATCCAAAGAAAAAAATAACACTACTTTGACACATGTAACACTTCTCCAACACACTATTTTCTTTTTTCTTAAAAGAACTATGAAATCAAGCATCAAAAACCCATTCTCATCACAACTAAACCAATTGAAACATATCATCTCAACCATATATATATTTATCAAAGAAATACTAGAGTTTGGCACTAGTGATACTGCTAATGACAATGTAATGAAACTTGTAGACACCGAAATCTAGTTTAAGCCTGCAACTTCAATATTCTTCATAATCCGTATTCTTCATGGTCATGATTAAATAATGTCAATTATTTAATTATTCCCTATAGTATTCATTTCTTCTATTAATTAAATAATCTTAAATATTTAATTAGTTCACACTTTTCTTTATTCTATCTGATTAATTAAATAAATGCTTTTTATTTAATTATGTTACTAATTAACATTATCCTTCTTATCAAATTAAATAAATTCTTTATTTATTTAATTATTCATTTAAATCCCTTCATCACTTAATTAAATAAATCTTATTTATTTAATTATTCTTCAAATATCAAATCTTGAATTAAATGAATTATTTAATTCATGAATTCTATTTTAATGCATTCCTCTATATTTAGATAATTATGTGAGTTATCTAAGTATTCACTTTGACTCGACTCAACATCTATTTTAATCACTTAGTTAACTCTTGATTTAATGTCTGAGTGGTGTTCTTGAGTAATCTCTTTGTCAAATCATTCAATTGTTTAGTGCTAACTCAATTGCATGTACATGCATATTAATTAAATATTCTTATTTAATTAATTAAACCTTGTGCGTGCATTTGAACAAGAGTTTCTTTAATCAATCTTTATCTTTGACATGCAAAGATAATTCTTTTGTTTTTGAATACCAAACTTGAAGATTAAATCATTTATTTAATCTTTAATTCTATTTCTAATTTGTATCACTCATGTCATCACTGATAGTTATCAAAATGCATGTTTAATTAGTCAATCTCAACCGTCCGTTGATCTTTCAATCTTGGCCTATCATTCGAATAATCAATTTTCTATAAATTGATTTGGTCTTGATCATTCCAATCTCTCTTGAAAACTCGCAAAATATTATGAATTTTGAGAGCACATATCTTGAATCTTCGATGTTTTGCTAATTACTATCTTAGGCTATACTTGCACAAACTTACGAGAAATCTTAGGGCAATTATACTACTACAAGCAAAATGGAGAAGGGCAATCAAGATGAATCATGGAAATACGTACAAATTTTGTGAGATTGTTTTAGTTTTGTTTACGTTTTTGACTTCCTTTGTTCTTTGTTGCTTAAAATTAGATTGCATTGTTTTCTCTTAATATTGTCTTGTGCATTTTCTCGGCATTATGTTTTGGTGAGCTCGATGTGAAGATACCATCTTCATGGATCCCGAGACTTTTCTTTCATTTTGCAGGTTTCTCATACAGAGTGACGCATCAGCTTGATGAAATGCCGCAATTGGAATTTACAGACGCATCAGTTTGACGAAGCAACACAATTGATTTCCTGAACCGCATTTGATAATATAAATAACACATCTGATATCTTACGATGCATCTGAATATTCCCAAACTGCAACTGACTATAAATATTGAGAACACAATTGTAGAGAAAATCAATGCATCTGACTGGTAAACAAGTGATGCAAGTGACTGGTAACCTTTTGTTTCTATTTTTGGGAATCAAGAATTTTCAATTGATTTGTGTGTCACTAATATCAGATTTTCAGCATGTGGCCTTTTTGTTTTAGGGAATTAACAAGTTTTTGTAGGATGATTGACGAAGACAATACTGAAAACTACTAATGAATTTTTCTGTAAAACACATGTCAAAGACCTTAGTTAATTTTTCTGAAATAGATTGTTTGGTAGTGTAGCAAATCTTTTGTTTGGATTAAAATTAACAAGTGTTTACTGTGTTTGGTGTGAAAGCACATCTGTGTATTACCCTTATGACTTGGTGCATCGAAGTATCCTCTCCACTTGTGCATTCGTGCGATCCTGGGTGTAAGAGAAACGGTTACCAACTCTAGAACCTGGGCTTGTTCTGGTGGAAAAAAGTACTCACCCCAGGATGACTTAGACCGGTAGCACCCTAAACCCAAGGGATAGCCGGTATAGAAAAGTGGATTCTTGGGGAAAGTCCAAGAATCACGCATATACTTCCAATGAGATGTATTTGAAAGGGGACTCTCACCACATGGATCATGCCCTATGAACGAAATGCCCATATTAATTACCTCTTGTTTTAGTGTCCAACTGTTCTATTGGCTGTTGCTTGGTATAGCGTAGGGTACAGTATCATGCCCGAAGAGACTCACTACTGATCCCCTTGAGTAGAGATAATAGTTCTTGGGAGGTCATT